>OU612061.1:5086181-5098681 GCA_914767635.1 Melanostoma mellinum | reverse complement strand
ATTATTAAAATTGCTTTTGTTTTAATTTAACAGCCTAATTTCTCTTTTTCTTTTCTTTTTTTGCTCCTTTGGAATTTTGAATTGTTTCTTCCTAACCAACTTTACTTTTTTCATTCCTTCTTTAAAATAGTTTAAATAAAAAAAAGCATAAGAACAACTGATAGTACCCCACTTCAATAATTCTTCTAAAATAGGTAAATAAATTTTGGGCGGTCATTCAACTCTAACTTTTTGTGTTACCGAATGGTCAGGTTTTATTCTTTTTCATTTTATATCTTAATATTACTTCTTTTACTTTTTGAAAATAAAAATTGTTACTAGAATGTAGGTGAAAATTGAATAAAAAATGAATAAATAAAAAAAAATAAAAAAATTACTGTGAAGTGGAAGCCTTCCAAGTAAGGTCGCAATTTCCTTATTCCCCATAGAATGGCAAGGCATTCCATCTCATTAACGGTTTTTTTTTAAGCTTTGTTAATGTGCGGCTGGCGTATGCCACAACCTTCTCTTGCCCCTCCTCCTTCTGTGACAGTACTACCCCAAGCCTATAGTCACTAGCGTCTGTTTGAAGCGTAAAGGGTTGGTCGAAATTCGGGCAAATCAAAACTCGAGCTTCTGTAAGTTAACCCTTGAGTGCGTTGAATGCCTTCTCCTGTTCGTCTTGCCATAGCCATACCTGGTTCTTTTTTAACAATTTGGCTAGCGGAGAAACTACCATGGATAAATCTTGGACGAATCTCCAGTACTAGGAAGTGATACCCAAGACTCGCCTCAGCTCTTTCTCATTCGTTGGTGCTTTTAGCTCATTTACTGCTGCAACTTTGTCAGGGTCAGTGTGGATACCCTGTTGGCTAACCACGTGGCCAAAATACTTTAACTCTGGCTTACAGAATTTACATTTTTCTGGGTCAATTTTCAAGTTGGCTTCTCTCAGTCGTCCGTAATCTTTACCAAGGTGCCCAAGATGGTCATTGAAGATCTTGCTGGTGATAATTATGTCATTTAGGTACGCGAACGCGTATTCTTCATTATTTATTTATTTATTTATTTATTATTTACAGCTTAATGCTAACAGATTAATTTGCTTAAATTTATGTATATAAGTATATGTACAAATAATAATAAGATTAAGTTGATAAAATTAAAATTACAAAGTAATGCCACGCAGAGAATTTTTAAACAATAATCTTGATTGGCTTATATCTACCAAGTTGCTGACAGAGTTAAAATTTGATAAAGTTCTTGTTAGCGGTTCATTGGACCCGTAATTCGTTCTATGACGAGGTTGGAAAAGAAAATCACGTTGTCTAATTGGTCTTTCGGGTGCATAAATAGGAACTAAAGCTAACAACTTAGGAATTTTTATATGATAGCATAGAATGTCTCTCACAAACATTATATCATGGGTCTTACGTCGACTTGATAGTCTAGAAATCCCTAGAAACAAGCATCTAGCTTCGTAGCTCGGTGAAAAACTCCATCTCATTTTAGTAAAGATGAACTTTGTGAATCTTCTCTGGACTTTTCTACACGATTTGAATGCACTTGAAAAGCTGGGTACCAAACAGTATCACAATATTCAAGGACAGATCTTACTAAAGCCAAAAATAGTGCTAAAAGAGCATGCGGATCCGTAAAGACATTTGTATTTCTTTTAATAAATCCAACCATTGAATTTGCTTTTGATATTATGTAATCCACGTGATCATTAAAGGATAAAGTTCGATCAAAAATCACACCATGATCCTTAACTTTTTCTAACCTATTCAAAGGGTCAGAACCAATTGAATAATTGAATAGAAATGGAACGGAGCATCTGTAAAAAGATACGATGTTGCATTTCTTTGCATTGAGTAAAAGACGATTTTCTTTGCACCATAAATATAATGCTTCTAAATCTCTTTGCATTTAATTGCAATCACTTATGCTTGATATGCTAGAGAACATTTTAAGGTCATCTGCATAGAGTAGAACTTGTGTATATTGAAAAATTGGTATTATGTCATTTATGAAAATGATAAATAATAACGGTCCCAGATGACTACCTTGAGGTACTCCTGATGTGCAGTTAAATTTCCTTGAGGTAAAACTACCAAGCTTTACTATCTGTACCCTGTTTATCAAAAACGATTCGATCCAATTCAAAATCATTGAATGGAACCCAAAACTCTTTAGTTTTTTGATTAGTATGCTATGATTTACAGAATCAAATGCTTTGCTGAAATCAGTACAGATAACATCAACTTTCATTCCTTTTTCAATTAAGTTAATGGCAGACGATGAAAAGTATAAAAGATTTGTTGAGGTGGATCTACCACTCACAAAACCATGCTGAAGCTCAGAGATATGCTCTTTTACGAGGAATTCAAGTTTATCTTTTATAATACTTTCGAATAGTTTTGGGATTGCTGAAAGCTTACTTATACCTCTGTAGTTCTCCACTTTATTTTTTGAGCCAGCTTTATAGATTGGAACCAAATAAGACATTTTCCATTCATTAAGAAAAATACCCTCACGTAATGACAAATTGAAAATTATGTGTAAAGCTACGCTCAAGCTATCAACACAATTTGTTAGAAGACAGGCTGGGATACCATCAGCACCAGGGACAATATTGGGTTTCAACAGTTTAATTGCAGACGCAACTTCATATAAGTCTAGAACCATCGAGCCCAAATCAACGGGTGAGTTTATTACAGTTTCGCTATTTAAATGAACGTCTGACTTCGTATACACAGATTCAAAAAACGGAGCAAAAAGTTCACACACTGATTGAGAGTTATTTGCGACACTAGAGCCGTACGGTGCCATGACATTTGGCCATGTACCATATGGCCATATTTCAAAATATGGCCATTTAACACTTTTCTATTGTGTCACATGGCCATATGGCCATTTGTCGCTTTGGCAATGTGTCATTTGACCATTATGGCCAAATGGCACTTTGAAACTTGTTCTTAAAGTGCAAAAATTCAGAAATAAAGATTGAGATTTCTTAAAAAAAATTATGAATAGTATTTATAATTTGGAAACATATGCAAAGATGTTAAAATAAAATGGCGTTGAGATTTTCCAAAACAAATTCGCGCGAATTTTTTTATTTTCACACCCAAAATTCATTATCTGATGGAAAAAACAAAAAAAGATTGCGCTTGCTGCGTTTCGTGCAGATGATGACGATAAGTTTTGTTTATCATTCTCCTTTAAACTTAAAGTATGAATGTACATATAAATATGCATACATACATATGTATTTATGTTTATGTATTCTTATCTACTATTACAGATATCCAATTGAAAATCTTTTCTTCGAAAACTGATAATGATAATGTTTTGGAAAATCTCAACGCCATTTTATTTTAACATCTTTGCATATGTTTCCAAATTATAAATATTATTTATAATTCTTTTTTAAGAAATCTCAATCTTTATTTTAACTAAATGTTAATTAAAATGTTTTTACTCACGTGGTTATCATGCGCGAAGTGCAGAATTAACATTTGGTTGTAACCACAAGAAGGTACAACACTAAAAGTACCAAATTGGCAACCATGAATATACTTGTTCAAATTTCTTGCAACTGTAAAATTAGTTACTAACAAAAAAAAAAAAAAAAAAAACAAGACGATAAAAAAAGGTTCAGTTAAATAGCCTTGAACTAAAAAGCCCATCCAAAATATACGCATAACATTTTGTTTTTGCTCGAAACACCTGCAAAAAATATGGTCAAACGACACTTTGAAAATGTGTCAAATGACCATATTCTAATATATGGCCATTTGTCACTTTGAAAAGCGTCATTTGGCCATTTGGCTAAATGACACAAAAAAATATGGTAAAATGACACATTGCCAAAGGGACAAATGGCCATATGGCCATGTGACACAATTGAAAAGTGTCAAATGGCCATATTTTGAAATATGGCCAAATGGCACATGGCCAAATGTCATGGCACCAGCCGTACGCCGTTGTCTCAGGTAAACCATAAGTACAGCGCTTTGACTTTATGTAAGAGCAAAAACATCTACTATCATCTTTAAGCTTACTTTCAATACCCATAATATAATTCTTGTGTAAGAACTTACTCAAGACATTAAAATCATTTCGAAATTTACAAAAATTTTCGTAATCAGAATCATTACCAGATTTCTTATATTTTTTGAAAGCTTTAGTTCTTTTGTTTTTTAAATGAGACAATTGTCTATTATACCAAGGAGGCTTACTGTTTTTTTTATCGAAGACAATGGAACAAACATTCCAACCCCTGTCATGATAATCTCGATAAATCGACTATAGACAAAATGTAGACTTTTATTATAAAATTCTATTTCCCAATAAACGGTATTCAGCCAAGCATTAAAACCGTTGAAATTTGTTTTGGCAAAATTGAGTTTGCGTTCCGAGTCTATTTCGCGCGAGGGATTATAAAAATCAAATTTTAACTCAATCTGCTCATGGTGAATAGAATTATTTAACAAAGGAAAAAGGCATTTTAATATTTTAACTTTAACATCATTTTGACAAATAAAAACCAGATCCAATAACCTATTCAAAGAATTGTAAACATCATTTATCTGATGTAAGTTTAGCGCATAAGCATAATCAATGAAAACATATTCATAATCTTTAACAATATTAGCCGGTATAAACATTTTATCTTCATCCGACCAAAACCAGTTTACGTCACCCATGTTAAAATCGCCTAATATGCACATTGTTTGCAAATCTTTGTCAAATGACTTGTTAATGAACTCAATGTTATTTATATGCTTTTCAAAAACACTTAATTCACATTTTGGAACATAGCTTGCCATAAAAACTAGCTTCCTATCAATATTTTGACTATTTTTTACATTAATAACAACAGACATTTGTTCTATATCACTATATGGAAGTGCTAATTCATTACATATAAAATTATTTTTAACAGCAATTAATATACCTCCACCTCTATCCTCAGCGTTAACACATCGATCCTTTCGGAAAACAGTATATAATCTACTATCAACAATTTCTGACGATAAAATACCACCGTACAGCCAGGTTTCAGTGATAACAATGACATCATAATCGAGGTTTGCGGATACAGCATAAAAATCTTGTATTTTGGTTCTCATTCCACTCGCATTATGGTAAAAAGCCTTAATTGAACAGTTTTTTGATGTGTCGACTCTTAGCGGAATGTTGTCAGGAACTACAAGTTTTTTTCTGAAATGGTCTAATTTTGATACCACCAGGCCACATATTTGGGTCCTGAATAAACTTTTTGAATGCAATGGGTACACCTAGCTTAAAGTTGACTTTTTTCAGCTCTTCTTTAGATTTACCTTTTGCAATCAGATTTAGAATTACGTCTGTGGAAGTATTTGAACGAAAACTACCTATGTGGAACCATTTCATATGCCTTACCACCCATTCGGTCATGTTTAGATACTCCAAGGACGTTCCATTTACTATTTGTGATTTGAAAGTAGAACTAAGTATATTTTTATTAGCATCTACCCCATTAGCAGCTATAGCATCAACCATGTTTGACTCGTCATAACCATCAGCATTGTTAGCAACAGCAAGAGCAGCAAGATTTATATCAGCAACATCACCGCCAACAGCATCATCACCACCAGCAACACCTTTGACTCCAGCAGCACCAGCAACATCTGCAACACCAGCAACACCAGCGACCTCACCATTATCAACATTTTCTCCAACACCACCATCGGCATGTATAGTAAATGCATCATCGACAACGATGACATTGATATTAACGGCAGTGGAAGACACATTCGCATCATCAGCGGTTCTATTGCACATCATGTCTTTCTCCAAAGAAGGTACAGCAACTACAGAATGGGTGGGGAAGAGAGGCTGATCTCCACCACCACACACCTCAGTGTTGATCTTAATTGATTTTTGTTTAACTACAGACAGCGACTTGGTATTATTTTTGGGTATTGATGTTGAGTTGGAAGACGAACCATTGTATATATAATCTATAGTACTATCATCAGATAGCTTTTTCTCAGACCTTTATTCACCGAGTGGTGCGCTGAAATCGCTTAAGCAAAGAGACACAGACAAGAGAGAATTAAGCGCTTAAATTTCAAAAAGTGCCGAGAGAGCCAAAATCAAAGCAAATTATTTAAGCTGGGGAACAAAATCGAAGACAACAGAGAACGTATAGAGGATTAAGTTTTTCAGTCAATATATCATATCATAACCATAAGCAAAGCAGAAATCAAAGGAAGTTATTTAACGTGGGGAGGAGAATCGAAAACACAAGACAACGTATACAGAATCAGTTATCTTATGGTTAAGCAAAGCAGAATAGGTGTGAGAAATGAATTACATGAATTGTTATGTCTTTCTTTTAGGGTGGGGTATAGTGGTGGTAGTAGGTCAAGAAAGATTTAACGTACAATTGAACATCTGATCATACTGTTGTGATTGAGGTACTGAAATTTCAATTTGAAGGGATAAAATGAAATTGCTATGTTGCAAGCAAAAAATTTCATTTCAAATTCATGAAAAATTGAAATTTGTATTAATGAGCAGAAATTTTTTTTTTTGGATTTATTATTTGATATGTGAAAAATGATATTGAAGAACATTTTTTCGAAAATGTTGGAATTATAGTTGAGAAAAGTAAGTATGGAAATGTAAGGTTATGATAGATAAAAACAAATCTGAAAAAGGGTGGAAAACGTTAGTATTTTGATAAATAGATTTTTTAAAAGGAAAACTATAGGCAACTACTTTGCATGCTTGATTTGCTTGAATTGTCATTGATATCATCAACAAACAAAACGTAAGACTATATTACAAAATAACATAAAACGAATTCAAATCTTCTCTATAATATAAAAATAAGTCGGGTTTTCCTTCCTACCTTAACTCCTCCTTAGCTCAAGAACGCAAGAACCGATTTCCACGGTTTTGCATTCTTTGGAAAGGTCTCGGACTCCGTGAGGTTTATAGCAAAGAAAATTCAGGAAAAATTTTGATATCTGGTGGCGAAACAGAGTTCGCCGGGTTTGCTAGTTACTTATAAAAAATCAACAAAAAAAGCATAACAACAAAATGACTAGCTAAGGGAGTTGAATATTGCACATTCAAAAAAATTTAATAAAAAATAGAAAAGCGAAAGAAAAGGAGAAAAATAATTGCACTTCATATTGCATATAAAAAATAGGAAAAAAAGTGAAAGAAAAGCAGAAAGAATACTTATGTAACTAAGAAAATTTAAGGGTAAAGAAGAAGAAAAGGTAAAATAAATAAGAATTTACAAAAAACATATACATAACAACAAAAATCAATATAAAAAACAACAAAAAAGTAAAACAAAGCAATAAAATGACTGGTCCAGGTTCAGTTTTAAGGTACCTATAAAGAAAAAAGGTTAAATTATTGATTTAAACAAAAATTTATAGGTTTTCCATATACATTTTTAATTTACATTTCAGAAACATTATTTACATTGCACTTAAAAAATAATCTTAGAATACTTAAACATTCTTTTTTTAAAAAATAACCTTAGAATACTTAAACATACTTTTTCTTATATTTTTTAGTCCCGCAAAGCTCCTTGTTTGTCTTTTTTATAGAGAACAACATCATTCCTTGCAAAAGGAATCTGTCCAATCCAGTTTTCGATGAGGTCTTCTATATGCTGTTTTCTTCTGAAGTTTTCCTCAAAAACCCTCTGCACTTTCTCAGCCAATTTTTCCAGCTGGATTGAGGGAACAGCTAGCGATCCGAATTCAGATGTAGCAACGGTGCTGACATAGGCCCTTAGTTCTATAAGTTGCAGTTGATCTCTCCTTTCATCCGAGCTGCTGATCATAAAGTTGGAACAGGCTTTACACTTCAGTTTGGACTTGAGCTTGCCAGCTGCAAAGCCTGCGTAGTAAATTGCTGCTATTTTTTGCATCTGCTCACTGGGTTCATTGGGTTCTAGTCCAACCTGTGGTGAGTCTTCTTCCTCATTCACTTCCATGTTCCACTTTATGCAGTCATCGCATTGGCAGTCGTTGTCATCGTCATCATCGATATCTTCAACATCGACGGGATCTCCTGGCGCTAGTAGATAGTCCTCTATCGTTTCTACGACTTTTGACTTCTCTTTGTCTTTTGTCGTTTTATCGAATTTCCGTTCCTCGGCCAAGTCAGCTGTGCTAAGTAGAGGCTCTGCTCCAGCATCTTCATACCCCGAATGTTCTGGTGCGCTGTAGTGCTGAAACATGACCAGCTTCAGATTTCTTATGAACCTCCACACCGATGGTTCCTTATCATAGGATCCTCTGTTAGATCACACCATTGAAAACAGGTTTTCTGCGACATCGGAGTTGAGGTGCGCCAATAGGAAAAAATTCTGTTCTTTGCTTTTCAGATAGTGCCACATCTGAATTATTCCTATTAGCGTTTGCTTTAATCCCTTAAAGCAAGGTGGAATTATATGACTGCTGCTGCTTCTCCAGCTTGAAACCCACTCAATACAGCTTTCTAGGTATTCCAAAGTGTCGGTGTCATCCGATAAAATTTTTTTGTTTGGATTTTTTGAGTATTTTTGGCCGGTATTCAGTACGTCAAACAGCACATTCATTCGCTGTATAAATGTAGCTGTTGACTCGGCCTGTTTCTTTAGCTGCTCTGTTTTGTATACATTGCATTTGATGGCGCATAGAATCCCTGTACACACGTTGAAGCTGAAGATTTGAGTGGCCAGCTTCACGGAGAACTTCTCAAATGGTTTCTGACTGATGTGAGAAGCTTTAAGCTTATAACAGACTTGAAAGTCCCCTTTCGAGTCTTCGTTATAAAGTTCTTCGATGGTTTTCCACGACACAACATCGTCATTGATTTTTATGTCGTGTTTTACTAATATATTACGGATGCTCTTGAATAGATGGCAGTAATCATAAAGTAGAAACACTCTATGATTGTCTACTTCTATGTAGGGCCTATCTATTGCCTCCCAGTCGACTCCGAGTTTCTTATATGCGAGAACGTTGTTCGATCCCTGATCGCAACTTGTCGCAACAACGTTCAGCCCACATTCCAGTACTTTTTTCAAGGTCTCTTTTATAATCCTTGCAAGCATGTCTCCTTTCGGTGATCCCACATAGTAGGAGATAGATTGTTTCCAGTTTCTGTTAAACCCTCGCAAAGTAAATACCATTACTTTGGAGGCTATCAGATTCGTCCGCCCAAGAGCAGATGACAAGAAAACCAGAACCACCTGCGATGGATGTGGCAGATGTTGTTGCCCTTGCCACACTAGAACCTTATGTGTTAAATGTCCCCCGAAACTGCCCACAACTTCAAGTTAAATCGTTCTAAACATAAACTAGGCTGCTTTTAAAATAAAATAATTATTTATTAGAAAAAATATGATTTTTCATAGAATTTCAGTAGTGGGGTCCAAAGGGACCCCAGTTCGGGCGGACGGGTTCTTTTCACAAAACAATCGCAGAAAAATCTGTAAACATCTGATAATCGTTTCAACTCAAGAAATGAATAAAAAATTGAATTTTGTTCACTGAGTAAAAATCCCATTGAAAAAAATGAAAAACAAAAAAGTTATGAGTGTTCAAACATGCTCTGGGGTCCAAATGGACCCCAGTTTGTAAATGAGGGTTAGGTTACTTACGATTTATACTGGAGAGTTTTTTATGTACGCGCCAAAAAGTTGTAACTGCCAAAAATAATATACCTACATTCAATGATACATTGCAAACTCATTTATTCAACCGCACACAAAAAGCACACAAAAAAAAGCCTACAAACGAATTTCTTCTATATACAATGGATCAACCGAGGTTTATTGGCATCACTGCCATAAACCTTTCGTTGGGTTTTTTTGACAGCCGGTTTCATCGATACAGCACGAGGATGTCACATCTTTCAATTTTCATTATTCTTTTTCCACCACCGGCACAAGTTCGCCTCCATTTTTTTCTCTCGTAAATCTAAAGTAATTGTAATTGATTGTTTCTCTCGTCTTATAAAGAACGATTGTTTAAACTTAAAACTATATTAAAAATACAGTCTAATTGAAATATTAAAAGAAGCAAAAGAATTTTTATCAACCACAAGAAGACCACCAAAAGAAAAATAGGAATAGAAGTCGCTACATAGCGAAAGCCGCAGCCGCCAATCATCGACAACCCAAACGTAAGTTGGCATTCTCGATTTCTACTGAAACAGTTGTTGTTGTTGTTGTTGTTGTTGTTGTTGTTGTTGTTGTTGTTGTTGTTGTTGTTGTTGTTGTTGTTGTTGTTGTTGTTGTTGTTGTTGTTGTTGTTGTTGTTGTTGTTGTTGTTGTTGTTGTTGTTGTTGTTGTTGTTGTTGTTGTTGTTGTTGTTGTTGTTGTTGTTGTTGTTGTTGTTGTTGTTGTTGTTGTTGTTGTTGTTGTTGTTGTTGTTGTTGTTGTTGTTGTTGTTGTTGTTGTTGTTGTTGTTGTTGTTGTTGTTGTTGTTGTTGTTGTTGTTGTTGTTGTTGTTGTTGTTGTTGTTGTTGTTGTTGTTGTTGTTGTTGTTGTTGTTGTTGTTGTTGTTGTTGTTGTTGTTGTTGTTGTTGTTGTTGTTGTTGTTGTTGTTGTTGTTGTTGTTGTTGTTGTTGTTGTTGTTGTTGTTGTTGTTGTTGTTGTTGTTGTTGTTGTTGTTGTTGTTGTTGTTGTTGTTGTTGTTGTTGTTGTTGTTGTTGTTGTTGTTGTTGTTGTTGTTGTTGTTGTTGTTGTTGTTGTTGTTGTTGTTGTTGTTGTTGTTGTTGTTGTTGTTGTTGTTGTTGTTGTTGTTGTTGTTGTTGTTGTTGTTGTTGTTGTTGTTGTTGTTGTTGTTGTTGTTGTTGTTGTTGTTGTTGTTGTTGTTGTTGTTGTTGTTGTTGTTGTTGTTGTTGTTGTTGTTGTTGTTGTTGTTGTTGTTGTTGTTGTTGTTGTTGTTGTTGTTGTTGTTGTTGTTGTTGTTGTTGTTGTTGTTGTTGTTGTTGTTGTTGTTGTTGTTGTTGTTGTTGTTGTTGTTGTTGTTGTTGTTGTTGTTGTTGTTGTTGTTGTTGTTGTTGTTGTTGTTGTTGTTGTTGTTGTTGTTGTTGTTGTTGTTGTTGTTGTTGTTGTTGTTGTTGTTGTTGTTGTTGTTGTTGTTGTTGTTGTTGTTGTTGTTGTTGTTGTTGTTGTTGTTGTTGTTGTTGTTGTTGTTGTTGTTGTTGTTGTTGTTGTTGTTGTTGTTGTTGTTGTTGTTGTTGTTGTTGTTGTTGTTGTTGTTGTTGTTGTTGTTGTTGTTGTTGTTGTTGTTGTTGTTGTTGTTGTTGTTGTTGTTGTTGTTGTTGTTGTTGTTGTTGTTGTTGTTGTTGTTGTTGTTGTTGTTGTTGTTGTTGTTGTTGTTGTTGTTGTTGTTGTTGTTGTTGTTGTTGTTGTTGTTGTTGTTGTTGTTGTTGTTGTTGTTGTTGTTGTTGTTGTTGTTGTTGTTGTTGTTGTTGTTGTTGTTGTTGTTGTTGTTGTTGTTGTTGTTGTTGTTGTTGTTGTTGTTGTTGTTGTTGTTGTTGTTGTTGTTGTTGTTGTTGTTGTTGTTGTTGTTGTTGTTGTTGTTGTTGTTGTTGTTGTTGTTGTTGTTGTTGTTGTTGTTGTTGTTGTTGTTGTTGTTGTTGTTGTTGTTGTTGTTGTTGTTGTTGTTGTTGTTGTTGTTGTTGTTGTTGTTGTTGTTGTTGTTGTTGTTGTTGTTGTTGTTGTTGTTGTTGTTGTTGTTGTTGTTGTTGTTGTTGTTGTTGTTGTTGTTGTTGTTGTTGTTGTTGTTGTTGTTGTTGTTGTTGTTGTTGTTGTTGTTGTTGTTGTTGTTGTTGTTGTTGTTGTTGTTGTTGTTGTTGTTGTTGTTGTTGTTGTTGTTGTTGTTGTTGTTGTTGTTGTTGTTGTTGTTGTTGTTGTTGTTGTTGTTGTTGTTGTTGTTGTTGTTGTTGTTGTTGTTGTTGTTGTTGTTGTTGTTGTTGTTGTTGTTGTTGTTGTTGTTGTTGTTGTTGTTGTTGTTGTTGTTGTTGTTGTTGTTGTTGTTGTTGTTGTTGTTGTTGTTGTTGTTGTTGTTGTTGTTGTTGTTGTTGTTGTTGTTGTTGTTGTTGTTGTTGTTGTTGTTGTTGTTGTTGTTGTTGTTGTTGTTGTTGTTGTTGTTGTTGTTGTTGTTGTTGTTGTTGTTGTTGTTGTTGTTGTTGTTGTTGTTGTTGTTGTTGTTGTTGTTGTTGTTGTTGTTGTTGTTGTTGTTGTTGTTGTTGTTGTTGTTGTTGTTGTTGTTGTTGTTGTTGTTGTTGTTGTTGTTGTTGTTGTTGTTGTTGTTGTTGTTGTTGTTGTTGTTGTTGTTGTTGTTGTTGTTGTTGTTGTTGTTGTTGTTGTTGTTGTTGTTGTTGTTGTTGTTGTTGTTGTTGTTGTTGTTGTTGTTGTTGTTGTTGTTGTTGTTGTTGTTGTTGTTGTTGTTGTTGTTGTTGTTGTTGTTGTTGTTGTTGTTGTTGTTGTTGTTGTTGTTGTT
>OU612061.1:5016674-5065981 GCA_914767635.1 Melanostoma mellinum | reverse complement strand
ATAACATGGAGTCTGACACGGTTATATAATGTTGAAAGTAAATGTTTTTTTCATTTTGTATGGGTTTTAACGATGGTTTCATTTTTATTGTACAATGTGTAGAATTATTATACGTTTTAGTTAACGACGTTACCATGTCAATTCATCTATATGTACCATTCACACTGAATTCCTTCCACATGAGTGATTTTAAGGTACGATTAAATCGTTCAACGATCGATGCTTTAAGAACGCTAAATGTTGAGTAATGATTTATTTGATGTTGCTTCATAAGATTTTCAAAATGCTTATTACAAAATTCTTTTCCATCAACTGTTTGGAAATTCTTCGGAATTCGGAGATTTCAGAAAATTCCAGCTTGATATTTTCCTTCTCGAGAAAATCCTCAATATATTTTTGACTCACACGCCGAAATCTCGCTTAATACGTGGATACAAATATCCCCCGTGACACAGACTCCATCGACGTCTTCTGTAATTCCACTTCATCAACCAATGAAAGACAAACCACAAATACAACAACATCAACCTCAACTAGTGACCTTCGATCATGCCTACTCATATGCATACTACGAGCCAGGTGATGTCAAATTTCATACAAAAATTCCTAACAAAGACAGGCTTTTACCAATACTGTCAACTCCTTCTTCATCAGAGAGTGTATCGAGGAATTCCATTCCAACTCTGCAGCAACAACATCAAGAACAACAATCTCAGCGAGTGAACATCGATCATGCCTACTCATATGCATACTACGAGGTAGGTGATGTCAAATGCTGTACAAACATTCCTTACTACAAGGACAGGCTACAAGACATAAGCAAGTTTAAACATGTTTCCGGGGAGGGGGTGTACTCCTAATTGGACAATCCAAGACGTTTCATGATTTGATGAAATTCTATAACAAGTTCACTTAAGGCATCATTCGCCTACAATCACACAACTATTCTTAAAATAAAGCCTTTACACATACTTAGATAAACTATACCTACAACCTATAATAGAATAAGTAGAACAAATTGACCCCAACCATTGTCATAAACAATTTTAAAATTTTCGGAGGAGGGATGTACTCTCAATTGGACAGTGGACATTTATAAGATAAATAAAAGCAAATAACAATTGTTCAGAAATATATTGTGCAATGTCATCGATTTCATAGGACCCTACAGGAATTTCAATGACATGCTCTCCTACATGAAATAAATTGTTCCGTTCATCGACATTAGGTATAGAATTTTATGTTTGTAAATCAATCAATCCACACACATAGCTCTGATCTATGTTCAGAGGAGCAAAATAATCTGCAGTTAAATGTGAAGTGTCCCCCACTTAAAGTAAGTGTAAACCTATTAGGTTGTGTGATAAGAATTTGCGAGTTTTTTGTTCATCGACTTCTTCGTAATGATTTTCAGTGGGCTCATGTTTAAGAAATTTAACTCTTCATCTTTTAAATAACTTAGTTGAGTTTCAAATTCACAACCCCCTTTCGATTTTATTGCTATGTGAACATGGGTGACATCTCACATCCTTACCCTTCGGTATAGAGTAAAACAACCACATGTACCAACGACCTTTCATGCTAAGCTGTAAACGACTTGCTCATGCACTATCTATGCGCAATGAAATATCGGACGTGTCCAAATTCTTTGTCGTACCTACCTATAGCCAAAAACAAAACAATATTCTCACTACGATCACCTACCGTCGCACAAATTCCAAACTTATACAAAATCAGCCACTTCCAAGCGCCAGCAAAATCTAAAACAAACAAAAAAAACCATAAGAAATACTCAATAGAAAACACCTTTGCCTATATTGTCTCTATTTTCGTTTCTCATATCCCAATCTCAGTCCTACCTGTTCCTATATCTCAAAGTAAGTATGTATCAACAAACTAACAAAGTCTCACATCCCCGTTCTAAGATCTATCAACAGATCGTGTCTAATGTTCGCACTAGACACAACAATACTTTTCATTTTTCCTTTACTCTCATGCCATCGTAAGTATCTTCAACCTACCATTTGTCCATGGGCCTCTAAACGCTATTATTTCCCTTTGTTCAGACCGTGCGTCGGCACCCTTATAATAATTTCTTTTAAGAAAAATCATAACATGGGTCATCATATCCTTACTCTATGGTATAAAGTAAAACAACTTCATAGCAAAGGCCTATCATGCTTAGGTGATGCTCATACACAATCTATGTCCAACCAAATATCGGACGTGATCAAATTCTCTAGCGTACAGCCAAGACCAAAAACAGTTTTTAATTTATGTAGGTAAAAATGTTTTATGTCATCCACATCATAAATTGATTCTTCTTACTATGCAATTGCAGCTTGTTTTATGTAAGGGCAAAACTCACACACAAAATTGAATCCGTCCTCAAGCTGACTTTACAATCATCATTTTATTTCGGGGACTTTGTTCAACCCCCGACAACCTTAAAATAATTTCTTTCAAGAAATCACCATCCTTACTCTATAGCATATAATACAACATACCAAAGACCTATCATGCTAATCTGTAAAATTTCATGCTCATGCCCAATCTATGCCCAAACAAATATCGAACGTGATAAAATTCTCTATCGTCAAGTATTAACAAATTACCAAAATCTCTCATCCTCGTTCTAAGATCTATCAACGGATCGTATGTATTGTTCAAAATACACACAGGTTAAATTTTTTTCCTTACCAATTGTCCACGTGCCTCTAGACGCTTTTATTATCCTTTGTTCAACGCCGAAAACCTTATAATAATTCCTTTCAAGAAAAAACCATCCTTACTCTTTGGCATAGAGTAAAACATACCAAAGACCTATCATGCTAAGGTGTAAAATGTACACACAAATATCGAATGACACCAAATTGCAAGAAAAAAATCCAACCATCACCAATCGCCAGTGAAATCTAATACAAAAAAAACCTATTCGTTTGTTCCTCTATTTTGCCATCATCATCTTTCCTCACAAAGAGTATTGGTTTATTTTACCTTCCTGTGCTACACAGATACTCGATTTCAACTTTGATCATGGATTTTGTCGATAAGCGATCGCTATTCGAACATGGGTCACATCTCACATCCTTACCCCACGGTATAGAGTAAAACAACCACATGACAACGACCTTTCATGCTAAGCTGTAAAACGAGTTGCTTATACACAATCTATGCCCAACCAAATATCGGACGTGACCAAATTCTCTAGCGTACAGCCAAAACCAAAAAAAAAATATTCCTATGACCCTCACCTACCGGCGTACAAATTCCAAACTCATAAAAAAAAATCAACCACTTCCGAGCGCCAGTGAAATCTAAAACAAAAAACCATAAAAAATACTCAATAGAAACCATACCTACTACCTGTCTCACTCTAGACTATCCCTCTCTCTGTCTCGCTCAGAATTCCCATGCCCAAGTAACCCATATCCTACTCAGTCGGTAGGATACCCAGTATCCGCAACATAACGAGTAACACAACATAAATTGGTGTAATCGTGTAAAAGTGAAAATCAGTTTAAAACTGAGAAGCTGAAAAAAAAAAATATAATAAAAAGAAGAACTGGAAAAAAGTGAAAAACGAGTAACACAACATAAATTGGTGTAATCGTGTAAAAGTGAAAATCGGTTTAAAACTGAGAAGCTGAAAAAAATATAATAAAAAGAAGAACTGAAAAAAAGTGAAATTTTTTTTTTCTCTCTCTCCTGTGTGTTTTGTAACCTTAAATTTCATATCGAAAGATGGAACAACAGATTGGTCTCCTGCTGAATGCAACAGCAGAACAATAAGAACTCCTCGAACAACAGCAACAAATGCTGCAGCAACAACAACAACAACACCAGCATTCACAACAGCAACAAGACCAGGAGCTGCCAAAACAGCAACAACAGCAACAAATGCAAGAACAAACCCCACTTTCCATTGTCTTACCAGAAAAATCATACAAAAAATAAAACCATTCAGTGGCGAAGGGCCACGGGACGTGGCGTCATTCATCTATGATGTGGACATAAACATCCAATATCTAACACCAGCTACGTGTGCATTTGCAGTCCAGAACATAATAAAAGGACTCATCATGGGAAAGGCACAGCAAACTATTAGGATGCTTGGAGCATTTACAACATGGCAGACGATGAAGTCAACTTTAATTAGCCACTTTGGACCACAGGAATCTTTTATAAATATATACCAATAAGCTGTAAGTATAAAAAATTACGATATTGATAGCTATTACGTTAATATGTGTAAGTTAATGGACAAAATAAATGTGAAATATAATTTTGAATTGATTAAACCCGTAGAATTTTCGCCACAAAATGTCAGTGATATGTTTTTTAGAATTTTTTGCTCTAAACTTAATACAAATGAAGAGAGCTTTGTCTTGAGCAGAAACATTGATTCAATGCAAAAAGCATACGAATTACTGAACACATATAAAAAGTCAAATCCTTTACATAATGTCGACAGTTTCAATAATGGTTTTTCGAGAAATAAGAATTTTAGAAATGGAATTTCCAACAACCATAATAATAACAACTTTAGGAATCAAAATAACAGGAATCATGATCAAAGAAATTTTAACAGATCTACTAATTATCCGAATAATAATAGCGGTCATAATAATAATCAAAGAAATTTTAATAGGACTATTAATTATCCAAATAATAATAGGAATCATAATAATAATCAAAGAAAATTCAACAGAGCTTCTAATTATCCAAACCACAATTATAATAATAATCGATTTAACAATAATAGGGACAACAATAACAACAGGAACAATAATAATTTTAGTTCAAATCAAACCCAAAATTACAGAGAATATGATAGGGACGTAAATTTTCAGGAGGAGGCCTCAGAGCACCTCTTCCCATAATAAATCTTACTATTAATAACGAAGTTATTCCAACATTAATTGACTGTGGAGCTTCAACATCCCCAGTATACATTTTAATTTTTTAATTGTCTTCAAAATACACCAAGATATAAGTTAGAACAACCTCTTCAAGTTAACGGATTGACAGGTTATATGTATAGTAGTTACCGAACAAATAAAAACTAACTTTCCTTCAGAATTTAAAGCCCCTAGTTCTTATAAAATGATGTGGAAAATCATAGATTTTTCTAACAAAAATTTCAAAGCAATAATAGGACAAAATATATTGCACCCTCTAAATGCTACTCTCAATTTGGGAGATGGTTTTTTAAATATACTTAATGAAACGATATACTTTAATTATGCTTGCCCACAAGAAATCTGTTGTCAGGAAGAATTCCTAGAAGTAGATAATTTGGATTGCTTATATGAAAACTTGAACAAAGAAGAATCAGATTCTTTACGAAAAGTACTCAAGAATAATGGTGATTTGTTCTACAAAGAAGGCACTAACTTGAGCTGTACCTCTAATACAAAACATTCTATTTCAACTACTGATAATATACCCGTCTTCTCAAAAATATACCGGTTTCCTAAAATACATGAGGAAGAGGTAGAAAAACAAATTCAAGATATGCTTAAACAAGGTATAATCAAACCTTCCAACTCTCCGTACAATGCACCCATATGCGTTGTACCAAAAAAAATTGATAATACCCAAACTAAGAAATGGCGAATAGTTGTAGACTATCGCAAACTAAATGAAAAATCTATAGAAGATAAATTTCCTTTACCAAATATTGAGTCAATTTTTGACAAACTCGGTAGAGCACAATATTTTACCACCCTTGACCTTGCTAAAGGTTTTCACCAAATTTTGATAAATGAAAAAGATCAACACAAAACTGCGTTTAGTACCCCTCAAGGTCACTATGAGTTTGTAAGAATGCCGTTTGGACTAAAAAACGCCCCGGCAACTTTCCAGAGAATGATGAATGAAATCCTGAGAAACTATATAAACAAAATTTGTGTTGTATACCTGGATGATATTCTTATATTTTCCACGTCACTCCAAGAAATGGAGAATAATATAAAACTTATTTTGAAAGAACTAAGAAATCATAATTTAAAGATCCAAATAGACAAATGCAAATTTTTTTCTAAGAAAACTGAGTATTTAGGTCATATATTAATAGACAAGGGAATAAAACCAAACCCAACCAAAATAGAAAGAATTAGAAACTTGTGTTTACCAAAAACAGTTAAACAAATAAAATCCTTTTTGGGTATAACAGGCTACTACCGGAAATTCATAGAGAATTATTCCCAAATTGCCATCCCATTAACAGGATGTTTAAAAAAAGGTAATAAGATTAACGAAAAGGATCCTAAATATATAGAAGCCTTTGAGAAGTTAAAACACTTGATTACGAGTCATCCAGTATTACGATACCCCGACTTCAAGAAAAGTTTTACTCTCACAACCGATGCTTCAGATAAAGCAATCGGAGCTGTTTTGTCACAAGACAACCATCCTATTTCATTTGCATCTAGAACTCTCAATGAACATGAGATAAACTATGCAACTATTGAAAAAGAATTATTGTCAATTGTCTGGGCAACAAAATATTTTAGACCTTACCTTTATGGTATCAAATTCAAAATTAGAACCGACCATAGACCTCTAGTTTGGTTAAACAATCTCAAGGATCCAGGTTCAAAAATGATAAGATGGAAAACTAAATTAAATGAATACAATTATGAAATAGAATATGTTAAGGGAAAGGAAAATAAAGTAGCAGATTTCCTATCACGAATAAATACGAAAGAAAATGAAATCAATGTTAATGTAGATAACAGTAAGAATAAAAAAATTGAGATTATAGAAAATAAGGGGATAGTTAATAAGTTTAAAACCCAGTTAATTTTATTAAAAGAAAAAAATCTGTCTTACAAGAAAATATGTAGCAAAAGGAAGATTTTTATTACAGAAAAAGAAATAAATGATGGTCAAATGACAAATATTTTAAAAGAATATCTACCAGAAAAAGGAATTTTAGGTATTTACTCAGACTTAGAAGAAAAAACATTTAACATATTTAAAAATACTTTCTATGAAAATTTTGACAATAAAAATTTCAAATTAATTAAATGCGATCATCTAGCAGAAGATTTGTTAAGCAGAGATTCTTGTTTTGAAAAAATAAAAGAAATTCATGAAGAAAATGAAACTGAAATACTACTTCGTTAGGCTTTATGAAGTAATCACAGAATACATCAATAATTTCGATGTATGTAATTTAGCAAAATATGATAGAAAACCACCAAAACCCAAATATAAACACACATTGACACCAAGAAATAAAAACGAAATTATTCATTTAGATATTTTCCACATTGAAAAAACATTTTATTTTACCGTTATTGACAAATTTTCCAAACATTTGTACGTAAAAGAAACTACAGATAAAAATTCTACAACTTTAGTTGACTTATTACAAGAATATATCCTTATTTATGGAAAGCCAAAATTAGTAGTCGCAGACAATGAGTTTAATACAGCTAACGTATTAGAGTTTACCCAACAAATGGATTTATCAATTCATTTCAATTCACCCAATAGTCATACAGGTAATTCGGACATGAGCAGGTGCCACTCCTCATTATTAGAACATATTAGAATACTCACCATCACAGAACCTAATCTTAGTAATTCAGACAAAATCATGAAAGCTGCATCGTATTGTAACGTGAACCCAACATTTTATACCAATTTCCTAATCGAAAAACGTTCAACCGAAAACACAACTGGCAACACTTTAATGGAATGGTATAAATGACAGGCGTTGCTTGTAAGCCAGTGTGTGTGAGTGTATAGAGAGACAGACAGACAGAGAGTAGACAGCAAATGTGGAGACAATGTAGAAGTTACTGGAGAGTTCTAGATGGCATGTCATTCGATATAAATAGCCCGCCCGAGGCAACCAGAGGGCAGTTTTGTTTATAGAGTGATAGAGTTAAGAGTAAATACAAGTGATAGTCCAAAAGTCGAGTTGAGTTCAATAAAGTGTATATCGAAAGTAGATACTGAATAAAGTGGTAGAATTAAATAAAAAGTGAAGTTTTATTTTTGCGAACTAAGCGCACGTTACATTGGTGTCAGAAGTGTAAATAAAACTTATTTGACTAGTAAAGTGTAAAAAAAAAAAAAAAAAAAGTAAAAAGAAAATAATAATTATATACAGTGAAAATGGGTAAGTAGTTAGAAGAGCTCACTTGCATTGAGCTTAAAAGTGAGTTAGGTAAGCGAGATCTTTCTAGAGCGGGATCGAAAAATGAGCTCGTCCTGCGCTTGCGCAACCACTTGGAACAGCAAGGGGAAGACGTAAACACTTTTGTTTTTGAAACAGAAGTGGAGGAAGAGGAAGCAAGTGAAAGTGTAGATTTTTCTAGTATAATGAAGCTTTTATTAGAACAAAAGACAGAACAGCAGAAGGTTCTCGGACGTCTGGAAGAGCAAAGAAACGATCAAAAGAAGGAACAGCTGAATGTTCTCGAACAACTTGAAGCACAACGAAACGAGCAAAAGAAGCTGATTGAAGAACAACGAAACGAACAAAAGAAGCTGATTGAAGAACAACGAAACGAACAAAAGAAAGAACAACAGAATATTCTCGAAAGACTTGAGGCGCAACAGAATGTTTTGGAAGGTCAGAAAAACATTTTAGAAAGCAAATTGGGTAACATTGAGAAAAATGTTTGTGGCCTAGAAAAACGCATTGAATGTGTTGAGAAACGATTTTCCAAGCTTGAGAGTCAATGCGAAAGTCAGCTTGCTACTTTGGAGAAACGAATCGAAAACATGGCTAAGGAACTAGACCAGATGCGGAAAATGGAGCTACGGAAAACTTGTGGAGATTGTCTAAAGCAAAGAGAAGTACAACCACCAACATTCGACGGACAGTCGTCTTGGTCAGTTTACAGGAGACAATTCGAGGCAGCTGCGACAGCAAATGGCTGGGTTGACGAAGACAAATACATAGCACTGACTCTTGCTCTTAGAGGACCAGCAGCTGAATTACTTCAAACTGTTCCAGCTGGTAAGAGCGGTGATTTCAGTTCTCTCGTGGCAGCTATAGATAAACGCTTTGGCGATAGCCACTTGAAAGAAGTCTTCCGAGTCCAACTCAATAACAGAGTCCAAAAAAGGGGTGAAAGTCTACAGCAGCTCCAAGCAGACGTCGAAAGACTGGTTCACCTGGCATACCCGGATGCTGGAGAAGAAATCATCAACCATCTGGCTGTTGAGTCCTTCGTTCGTGCCATTTCTGACAAACATCTTCAGAGATCTGTGCGAACTGCTAGAACACGAACTCTTTCTGAAACTCTAGAGTTTGCATTAATGATGGAAGCATCTGAGCAAGCTTCTCAAATGGTACATTGTCAAAGAGAAGCCATATTGGAGGCTGGATCATGCCCAGGAATTAAGCTACAAAGGAACCAGCGGAACGGACTTGCCAGATGTTGGAATTGTAATAAGACGGGGCACTTACAGCGACAATGCCGGTTGCCACCAATTAAAACTGAAACTGCTTGTCGACGTTGTGAAGTCCAAGAAAATCAATCCGCGAGCTGTAGAGTAAGACCGCAGACTTATCAATACCGAATTGGACATCAGGTAGAAAACCCCCAATGGAATTGCTGGCGGAAAGTAGAAACCAAGACTCAGCGGATGAGAGTGGAACCCATATTCGGATGGAACAAGGAAGAATTGAGGTCTGCTCAAAAGAAGGATCCAGACATCGGACCGATTCTCAAATGGAAAGAGAACAACACGAAACCTGACTGGAACGACATTTCTGACCAAAGCTCTGTTGTCAAAGCCTATTGGGCACAGTGGGACTCGCTTCGCGTGCAAGAAGGCGTACTCCAGCGCAAATGGGAATCTCCTGACGGTAAATCCTTTGTAATGCAGCTTATTGTTCCTCAATCGAAAATCAAAGAGGTTTTACAAAAGATGCATAGAAGCCCTACAGGAAGCCACCTGGGAGTCAACAAGACGCTGGAGAACGTGCGAAAACGCTTTTACTGGCTGCATGTTAGAGGTGACGTGGAGAAGTGGTTCCGAAATTGTTATGTCTGTGATTCAAACATAGCGGTGGGTAGGCTTACAGATAGATTTAAAAGAACAAGGGAACGGATGAAAACCTACAGCGACCGGATGAAGACACGGTACGACACAAAAGCGACAACGTCAGGATTCCAAGCAGGAGATCGTGTGTGGCTTTATAATCCTCATCGTCAAAAGGGATTGTCACCGAAACTTCAGCAAAACTGGGAAGGTCCTTATACTGTAGTCAAGAGGATTAACGACGTGGTTTACCGCATCCAAAGAGGACTAAGAGGCAAGTTAAAAGTAGTTCATTGTGACAGGCTGCATCGATATAGTGGGGAGGCTGCAGATGGAATTATTCGGGACGAACAATCCTAAGGAGGGGGCAGTGTAACGTGAACCCAACATTTTATACCAATTTCCTAATCGAAAAACGTTCAACCGAAAACACAACTGGCAACACTTTAATGGAATGGTATAAATGACAGGCGTTGCTTGTAAGCCAGTGTGTGTGAGTGTATAGAGAGACAGACAGACAGAGAGTAGACAGCAAATGTGGAGACAATGTAGAAGTTACTGGAGAGTTCTAGATGGCATGTCATTCGATATAAATAGCCCGCCCGAGGCAACCAGAGGGCAGTTTTGTTTATAGAGTGATAGAGTTAAGAGTAAATACAAGTGATAGTCCAAAAGTCGAGTTGAGTTCAATAAAGTGTATATCGAAAGTAGATACTGAATAAAGTGGTAGAATTAAATAAAAAGTGAAGTTTTATTTTTGCGAACTAAGCGCACGTTACAGTATTATAATAACACAATACACTCAACCATAGAAAGAAAACCAATTGAAGTACAGTTCGGAAATTTAGACACAGAAGAAATTCACAAGTTATTGGAATCTAAGAAAAAGCAATGGATAGGTTACCATAATAGAAATAGGGAAGTTAATAAACCTTACCCCTACGAAAAAGCGTATATCAAGAATTATGCTCAGAAAAGACATAAGGAAAAACCCAAGTTTAGAAGAATAGGAGTAAAATTAGATAACGATAATAATATCATTGACAAAAAAGGCAACAGAAATCTAAAAATTCACCCAACACGTATTAAAAGACAGAAAAAGTATTTTAAAGGTCCAAATAAAGAAAATAATCAAAAAATTGCAATACAACAAGTAACCTTAAATCAGTGAATTCCTCTCTATTTTTTTTTAGGTTCTTAAGCACCTCAGCATAAAAACAATTTTCTTAATTGTAAACCTAATGAGTTTAATGATAAGCTCAAATGCAAATATTCAAGTAGATAATATCGAAGAGGAAGGAATGATATTAATTAAGGATGATAATATGCCTTTAATCAGTGACTATTTTCGAATCTATCACAAAGTTAACCTGCAAGAATATATAGATGTTCTAAATAACGACATACAATGAAAAAAATCCGGAAATATTTAAAATCATTCAAAATAACACAGCGCTTTGCCAGAAAATTGATAAAATCAAAACTATCATTCAAATGAACATTCCATAAAAAATAATATTAGACTACGCAATAATAGAATAAAGAGAGGATTATTAAACCCAATAGGTTCAATTTTTAAATTACTGTACGGAGTTATGGACAATGATGATAGGGAAGAAATAACAGAACACTTAGATGTTATAGATAAAAATGATAGAAAACTAGCTGAAGCATATAATCAACAGATAGAAATAAATGATGTTTTCCAAACTAACTTTAAGAATATAAAAAGTAACATAGAGGAAACAAAATCAGAACTTTTTAAACTCATTGGCAACGATAGAGATGAAATTAATGAAATCAAAAATGAAATATCTTTATTGAAGCTTTTGTATTATGTTTCGGAACTATCACAAGAAACAGACAAGTTAGTAGATAATGTTAACGCGGCTAAGGAAGGTATAATGTCAAGGTCAATTTTAGACATTGACGAAATAAAAGAAAATTTTATAGGACTAAATGAATTAAAAGAAATAAAAATTAATATTTTTGGAAAAGATAATTCAAATACTTTCATTATTGTTATAAGTGTTCCCATATTTTTAAATAATGAATTTCCTACGTATTATTTAAGATTTATACCATTTTCAAATGATACTATAATCTCAAATATAGAAGAGCAAAAAGTTATAAAATATCAAGATAAAACTTATCCTGTAAGTAAATATTTAAAGAATTTGAAAAATCCTATTGAATGCTCTCCATGTAAGACTTCTGAATATAAAGAAATGAATTATGTAGAAGAAATAAATAAAGGTCTGTTACTGGTAAGAATTTCTCAAGATGCCATAGAACACAACTGTAATGAAAAGGCATATAATTTCTATAAAAATTTCATTGTGAATTTTAATAATTGTACCATAAAACTAAATAAAAGAAGATATTTTAACAAAATCAAAACTTTTGAACACAAAATTATTGTTCAACCAAATTTTAACATTAGTCTTGTTGATTCAGAAATAGTAAAAAAAGACCTAATATTACAAGATATGGGACACCAAAGTAAAATTGAACTAATTGAATATAAAAACAATCGTAATACGATTGCATTTTCAACTGTAATAATCATAAGTATAGTAATAATTATTTTGTACTGTTTAATTAAACATAAGAACAAGAAATTAGAAATTGTTAATAAAATCATATGTGCCGATATAAATAAAAATGATAAAAATTGTATACCTATGAATGAAATTGTAAAAGTGAAGTCTCAGGAGAGTCTTCAATCTAAGGAGGGGGGAGTTACGAAGGTACCACTTAATGTACCAAACACGCCACAGTTGGTTTCTATTCAGATACCAAAACTTGCAACCTCAACGGTTTAAAGAAAAGATAAACAAATAAACAAATAATCTCATGATCTCTACAGAGATACATGAATTTGCAACCTCAACGGTTTTATGGTCTCATTGTAAACATCCGATGACCATCACCCTCATGAAGAATATTCTGTATGTAAGCACATACTAGTAAGGCACAATAGAAGCATAGGTTTCATTAAAGATTGTATTTAGTTCTTAAGTGAGTTCATTTCTGAAGTTCAAATAAAGCGGTCGTCCAAGACCCAAAAGATACATCTTCGTGTTTTCTTTTTTCCTTTTCGTTTTTCGCAAAAGTTGAGATCACCTCCAAGTTGGGAGGTTGGATCTTTTTATTTTTTTGGTTAACACGGGAAGTTCTTCGTTAACTCCCGCGAACCATACCATCCTTCGACAAAGATAATAAATCTTTAATGTTGAGGTGACCAAATCTTTTATGCCATAAATGTAAATTTGGATCTAAATTCTTCAACTCGGCCACAGAGTTCACACACTCTTTAGAATAGTCCGAAAAAATCTTTATATAATCCATTTACTTGCTCTAAATCAAATAAAGTTTCACCGCAACTTTTCTTCACGCATGCCTTTTTGACCAAATTCTACCATATTCCTATTGCTTAAGATCTTACTCACGGACAACAAATTGGAACTTAATTCTGGTACATATAACACGTCTTTTAATAACAAACTGTTATTACCCGTCTTTGCTTTCACACTTCCGATCCCCTTCGCAGTTACACAATCACCTGATGCCAGCATAACTTTTTTCTCATATTTGTATTACACATATGACATGATGCTCCGCTATCTAAAATCCACGTGTGCTTTTCTTCTTTAATAGTTTGCTGTAAAATTGAAAGAACTGAGAGAGATGACTCATTATGGTTATTGTATCTACATTGAGCGAGTATGTGACCTCTCTTTCCGCAACTGTAACATTTAAACTTAGGCATGTCCCGTATTTTACCGTTTCCTTGCCCTTTGAGATTTTGAATACCGATTTCCCGTTCGAATTTTTCTTCTCCACATTCTTTTTCCATCGATGTGATTTTGCCGCAAACACATTTTCACAAGTACACATGGACACATGCTTCTCCCCACGACGATTCATTTCTCCGAAGGCTTCATACATAGCGTTAAAGTAGCAAGCTCTTTTTGGTCTACCGTTTCCCATTTTAGCTTCTCCACGGCTTCGGTTGGACACTTCACAATAATTATATTCCATAAATCCAACGTTATTAATAGACTTTTCATCTGTATGACCCACGTAGCATAATTCTCCGCAGTTCAACATAGCTGAACTTTTTTCGAAGGTTGGTCGCTTCGTTACGATTTGAGTGTCAAACGACGCGTTTGAGGACAAAGCGTAATTGTTTGAGACTCTACAGAGTTCCTATGGTGGAACTTTTGATTTTTCTGTCAAATGAGGTCGACGCGCCGCTGACGCGCTATTGTGTGTTGGCTTTTAGTGTCCGTCGCTATCTCGTTGTGAATTATGCATCCGACGCTTTCTCGTTGTAAATTTAGTGTCCAACGCAATCTCTTTGTGAATTTAGTGTCCACCGCTATCTCTTTGTGAGTTTAGTGTCCATCGCTATCTCGGTGTGAATTTAGTGTCCATCGCTATTTCGTTGTGAATTTACAGTCGTATTTATAATCCTACTCCAATGTGTGTTTAACTTTGGACAGCTCTTATAACAGTGTCCAACTCAAAATCGTATTTATAAACACTTTCATCGCTGTCCAAGGAATGTCTTACTTTAGACACCGAAATTGGTTGCCTAACTGTGGCTAAAGTATACAGCAAAAAACAATTTTGCTAAACATGTTATAACGCACTGTTGAGAGTGTTAAGATCGATAAAATGAAGTAATTTGAGGTGCAAAAATACTAATTTGAACAATTTCATTTATAGATTGCACAAATTTCATTATTCATAGGTTCATAGGTTACAAACCCTTTTTATTTGTGTTCGATATTTTGGTTTATTACTGTACACTGTGAAATTATCAAAACTCACAAATGATTTGCTAAGGCCGGCCATTTACGACACAATATAACTGCGCAAATTGGAGTTTGCGCACTTCAGTTGTGCTGTGAATGGGGTTGTTTGTGCTGTTTGTGCAGTTAACTGTGTAAAAATCAAAACGATTTTGATTTTTACTCAAGTCAGTTTGCGCAGTTATATTGTGTCGTCAATGGCCGGCCTAAGTGGTCAATGGGGGCGTTCGAGAATCGTATCCAGAGCTTGTTGTTGTTGTTTACGTGTTAAACTTTTAGCAGAGTCACACACCCATTTCAACTAAAAAGCTATCTAAAGGTATGCGAGTATTTTTGGTATACCTTTCTATTCAAGTGATCAGCTGATAGAAAATTTATTTTTATTTCTTTTCATGTTGATTTTTTGATTTGGTGTGCATTTATTTCAGCTTAAGAGTCTTTTAAAACGCATTTGAATCGAAAAAAATAAGTTATTATCGTCTAGCAATGATATTTTGAATGTTTTTCTATTTTCAAAAGTCGAATTTTAATAATTCACAGATGTTGTCTGCAGCAATCTGGAAAAAGGTATCTGGATCCTTCAAAAAGGTATCCAAGCTACGGCCATCCGAGATAGGCTATCCGATAGTTTCTCGAACGCGCCCAAAGTTTACAAATTTTATGGGTATTATTTTGTCTAAGGGGTCAGTTATAGCGATCAGGAAAACGAATCAGGAAAAATTTTCAAATGGAGTAATAACTGTATTTTTTTTACAATTGAATAACAAATGTAATACCAATCAATAGTAAACAGCCCAGAGAACTTTTTTTGTCAAGAATATGTGCAACTGAACAAATACTTTGCCGTAAAATTGTATTTTTCTATTTTCCTGATGGAATTGGAACAGGAAAATAGAAAAATACAAATTAAATAGCAAATATTTTTTTTTTACTTCTTTTTTGGGCACAAAAAATTCTTTGAGTGATTTACCATCGATTGGTATAACATTTGTTGTTCAATTGCCACGAAAACATAGTTATTATTCCATTTGAAAATTTTTCTTGATTCGTTTTCCTGATCGCTATAACTGGCCCCTAAGATAATTTATAGTGAAAGGTATAGAAAAGTTTTTTATGCAATAGATTTGGTATGTTTGCAGGTTAGTTTCTAGTACCCGAAAAAAGTTTCATTTTTTATACCTTTTCGATACATGAATATTTATATCGATATATCGGTGAAAAAAATATCGTCGATATATATCGATATATCGAGCGAAATATATAGATATTTTTTTATATCGATATATTTTTGACACCCCTAGTCCTACGCCACACTTTTTCAGAGCTTTTTAGTTGTTGTAGTCGTATATCAAAACACAAACAATGGAACTGCGCGGATACATTATGAACGTCACCATTTGGGTTTTCGTTCAAAGTTGACAGTTTGAGTTATTATTTAGACAACTAGGTATTGGAACGTGTTAATAAATACGAAATTGGCTAAGGCTTTTCCAACTCTTTAGACACCGTCTAGCTGGACAGTTGTCTAAGAATGTTCTAAGCAAATTTTACAAATACGGCTGTTAGTGTCCGACGCTATTGCAAAAAACAAATTAAAAAAAAGTATATATGTTGTTAGTAATTGACCCGTACTTTATAAAGTACAACTGGATCATACATACATACTTTTTTATTTTGAATTGACATGAACATTTTTCAAACAGACTTTATAAATACACAATGTAACATCGCACATTTCACAGCACCATTTTGATCGTAGATGGCACTGACGGGATCTCAGCTGATTGGGTAGTTTTTTTTTTGGGAAAGTGGTATCCTGCGTTCTTCACAATGCTTCTTTGGACGGTAAGCTTAAGTTGTCCTGGATTCAGAGTACGAAGAATGAGATAGTGAAGCGTTATTGCCCTGGTGAACTCGAGCAGGTCACTAAAGTTGTTATTTGCTACCTTGTGGAGCTTCCAGGCATTTCATACAGTAGAAGAGAGCATAGAGGTGAAAATGTTCCACCACCACTTCTTGCCTCGTATTTCAATGGAGATGGTGTTTATAAACTGGTCGTATAGGTCCACACCACCCATTTGTTGTTGTTGACAACAAGAGGCTGAGGAATGTTTATTTTTCTTTGTTGCTCCTTGCTTCACCTTTTCGCATGGTTCGATCTTATCGTTATTTGTGGTCATTGTAACGATGTTATTGTCTATGGTTCTTTTGACCTGCATATAACATGGTTTGATTTACAATAAGTTTTCTGACTTCAAGGTCAAAAAAATTTTCAAAAGCTTCGGCTTCGTTGAGCCCGAATAAGTCTGAAGCAGTCAAGGATTCTATCTAAATAGTTTTCTGTTGGTTCAAACTCGCTTGATGAAATTGATTTTGTCCATAACTGTGGGGCAGTCAACTTTTGTAAAAAATTTTAGTAGGTTTAGTTTTAAAATCCATTTAGACTTCTAGAAGAATAATGTATGCATGACCCCAATGTACTTTTTAAAGAACATCCAACTTTGACATTGCTTACCTCCGTATATAAATAAAAAAAGATGAGAGGTGTCAAGGCAGGGACACCCGGATGGAACGAAGTTCCTTTCGATTAATTAGTGAAGGAATTAGAATAAAACCTGTATACACTCAACAAAAATAATCGTCGCGACACCACACTGTTCAATGCGAAATAGAAATGAAAATATCTGGCTTGGTTTCTATAAAAGAGAGTGAGAGACACTCAACAAAAATAATCGTCTCGACACCACACTGTTCAATGCGAAATAAAAAATGAAAATATCTGGCTTGCTTTCTATAAGAGAGAGAGAGAGAGAGAGAGAGAGAGAGAGAGAGAGAGAGAGAGAGAGAGAGAGAGAGAGAGAGACAGACAGACAGACAGACAGAGAAACATGCAACGCCGCACAGCTTACAATAGCTAGCTTACTTTAGCAAAAAGTGTCGTGACAACTTTTCGTGAGAATTTTTTCCGTCTAGCCCCTTTTCACAACGCGCGATAAGGAACTTCGTTCCAAAAAAATATGAAGAAACTTTAATTCTCGTAAGCTTTATGATTGTTTAGAATAAAAAGTCAGAAAATAATTTAAAAAAATTTTGCTTATTGAAGTTTATAGACCACAAATGGCTTGGAAGGAGACAAAACTAGAAATAATTCTAAATGCTTTCTAATAAAAGACTGTTGGACAATAGTTTACTTGATCAAAAAACAAAAAAAAGGGACCTGAAAAATTCAGATATGTAATGTGTTTGTTATGCTGACCACACTTATTTCTGATTGTCCCAAGAGAATACGCCAATTTGCTCCACACAAAAAAAAAAAAACGCCTTTGCAAATTCTTCGAACGTAAACTTGGCCGTGGTCCCCAGCCTTCTTAAATGGCCTTTGAAACTTTTAACGCCGGCTTCCCATAGACCTCCCATGTGAGGTGCCCCTGGTGGAATAAAATTCCATTTCAAACCTTGAACGCCATACTTAAGGCTCGTCTCTTTGGGAATGGTGCCTACCTTGTATAATTCTCTGGTGAGATCGATTTTGGAGTATGCTGATGTTATCTGGAGCCCTGCTTTCATTACACATTCTAATGGATTAGAAAGGATCCAAAGACGATTCACTAAATATATATTTTTCCAAATGCGTTGGTACCCGCAACCTGATTATAGGGCTAGATGTCAGTTACTAGGGATAAGATTATTAGAATCTAGGCGCACTATTCATGGTGTAACATTAATAAGAGACTTACTATGTTACCATATAAAATGTCCTACGCTACTTGCTCTAGTACCTATTAATGTTCCTTCAAGATCTTTAAGATCGAGAATGTTCTTAAGAGAAAAATTACATAGAACGATATATGGAAGTAATGAAACCATATCTAGATCTGTTAGGGATTTCAATGAAGCTTGTGGAAATATTGATATCGTCTGTCTGAGTCGTGATAAATTTAAAATAGATGTCTTATATTTATTTACATTCTAATTATTTTTGTTAATTATTATTTTTCTTGGAGTGCAATTATGAAATATCTGATAGCTGTAAAATTGCTTGTAGATGTACATAAATAAATAAATAAATAAATAAATAAATAAAATTTCTTAAACTCCTTGCGTAAAATTGCATCGGCACCTGTAAAGTTCGTTCCATTGTCGGAAAACACTTCTTTAGGTAAGCCTCGTCTAGAGGTGAACCTGGCAAAGGCCGCGAGGAACGCTTCAGATGACAAATCACTTGCGGCTTCGAGGTGTATTGCCTTGGTGGAAAAGCAGACAAACACGCATGCATACGACAATTTCGTGCATTGAAACTCTTGATTATGAAGGGACCCGCGAAATCGATCCCAGTGAATGTGAACGGTGGAGAAAATGTAACTCTTTCGGGCGGTAGGGCAGCCATGATTTGCTTGCTTAAGTCCTTTTTGTTGGTCGCGCATATGGTGCAGCGACGAATGCAAGACTTCACCAGAATTTTGAGTTTTGGCACCCAGAAACATTGTCTCGTTAGTCGCACCATTAAAGAGTTGCCACCGTGCATTGAAATCTCATGAATGAATCGAACCAGGAGACAAGCAAAACGGGATTTAAATGGTAGTACTATAGGATGACGTTCATTGTACGAAATGTCTGAGTTCGAGAGTCGCCCATTGACTCTAAGAAGCTTGTTTGTATCCAGAAATGGATTAAATGACAGAATAGAACTTTTCGTGGACACTGGCTTGCCAGCTGCAAGCAGCGAATATTCTGTCGAAAAATGAGCTTCTTGATCCAATTGGATTAGACGAATTCTCACAAACTCCATTTCTGGTTGCGAGATGTCATGAGACTTGTATTTGCTGGGTTGTTGCTTTGGGATAGACCCGAAGAAGCGAAAAACATAGCACAATACGCGCATAGCGCGGGATAAAGTTGAAAAACGGTCAAGAAAATCTTCCGGTTCTTGTTGAACTACCAATGAGTTGGTGTTTTGTTCGGAGTCGTCGAGAGAAATGCCTGTTAGTCCCACTAGAGGACTTATAACCAGTGTACAATATGCCTGGTGTACAAACCTTGTGTGGTCTTTGTGATGAGGTGCTGGTTACCTGTTCTCCTTAATTGTCCTCGATCCTGCTTCCCAGTGAATAATTTTGGTTACTCTTCAGTTTGTTTATTCCTCATTAATTATTTTATTTTCTTCAATCTTATTTCTTTAATTACATTTACGTTACAATTGAATTCTTTTTGTTACTTTCTACTTTACATTACTTAAATTTGAAATTCCACATGCGGAAAGAAAATTTACTTTTTAGCAAAATCTAGATTTAATGCCGGCACGTCTAATGGCGTTGAGTGTCAATCTGAGAAGGGTAAAACTAGATGCCGGAAAAGGCATGGCAACCAAAAGTGCACATGTATTTGTTTCGTCAACTACCTTGACGAAACATTTTTCGTGAGAGTGGAATGGACGCATTCACGTAAGATGCTGCTGTTTTACTTTTCATTTTTGCAGCGGCTTCTTTTTGGCTCGCCATAATTTTATGGTTTAAACGATGCATAATTGTTATTATTATTATTAATAATGTAGATCCGCTACATCACCCTCCTCCAATCGAGTTCCCCTCTTGAAAGTTCAGTTCCTCAACTCAACTGAGTTTTCGGTGCAGTGAGCTGGCTTGAGTCGGTCAATGGAGATCGATACGCTTTTGTTCTTCACTCTAACTAAAAAAAATTTTCGAAGTCGGCGAATTACTTCGTATGGACCTTCGTATGACGGCATAAGGCCGGTTTTTACCTTGTCGATCCTGACGAAAACTTGTTTGCAGTCCGTCAAACTTTTTGGAATGAAAATTTCTTGTTTCGCTTGTCTTGGTTCGGTTGGAATGAGGTTTCTCATTGTGTTTCGAAGCTTTTCTATCAAGGTGTCGGGAGAAATCGGTTGATTTTGACTGTCAATGAAAATCTCACCGGGAAGTCTCAGATTTTGTCCGTATACCATTTCTGCTGCCGAAGCATTTAGGTCTTCTTTCACGGCGCAGCGAATTCCGAGCAGGATAATCGGGAGTTCTGAGCTCCAGTTGATGGTATTACACCTAGCTTTCAATGAACACTTGAGTTGCCTGTGAAACCTCTCAACCATTCCGTTGGCTTGTGGATGGTATGGTGTCGTGTGGATCTTGTGCACACCCAGCAATTTGGACAGTTCGCTAAAGAGTTTCGATTCGAATTGACTTCCTTGGTCCGTAGTGATTTTTAAAGGAGTACCAAAACGGGCAATGAAGTTTTCGACAAACGCTTTAGCGATTGAACTGGCAGATGTATCTATCAGAGGATAGGCTTCTGGCCATCTTGTGAATCTGTCGACTGCTGTGAGTATATATGAAAAACCATTGGACGAAGGGAGAGGTCCAACCAAATCGATGTGAATGTGATCGAATCGACCAGCTGGTATATCGAATTTACCATGTTCTGATTTGGTGTGTCTCTGTACCTTAGATTTTTGACATCCTATACAACAGCGAGTCCAATTGTTAATGTCTTTGTTCATATTTGGCCAGAAGTATCGCTCTGAGACAAGCTTTCTGGTTGATCGTATGCTTGGATGCGAGATACCATGAAGAGTGGCGAAAACATTTGAGCGTAAAGCGATAGGAACGAAAGGTCTATTTTTGTTGGTTGAAGTCTCACAGTAAATTCAGACATTTGGAAACTTGAATGGCTTGAGCACGAATTTCGAGGTTTTTTCTTTGTTCTTGTCTGGCGATATAAGTTCTAGCAATTCTTTGTCGGTGGACTGAAGTTTGGCGATAGTTTCTAAATCAAGCTTAAGATTGTTGCTGTTTTCGATTTCGTCGAGGCGAGAAAGTGTGTCTGCGACCACATTGTCTTTGCCTTTCACGTGCTGTATGTCTGAAGTGAATTGTGAGACGAAGTCGAGGTGACGTGTTTGACGTGGACTTCTTTCTGTTTTACTTGTCAGAGCATACGTGAGTGGCTTATGGTCGGTGAAGACTGTGAATTCTCGCCCTTCGACGAAGAATCGAAAGTGCTTGATAGCTAAGTATATCGCTAGCAATTCGCGATCGAAAGCTGAGTATTTTACTTCAGCGTCCTTGAGTTTCTTCGAGAAGAATGCTAGAGGTTGCCAAGAATTTGAAATGTGCTGCTGTAACACTGCACCCACGGCTGAATCAGATGCATCAGTTGTGATGCTGAAAGTGCCGTTTTGCATTGGGTGTGCTAGTAGCGTTATTTTAGCGAGAGCTTCTTTAGCGCGTTCGAAAACAGGGTCGAGATCTTCTGGCCAGGAGAAAAGTTTTTTTGATTTGGTTTGCTTTGTGAGAGTTGCGAGATGAGCATGAAGTGGAGCGAGGAGTTGAGCGAGTTTCGGGATAAACCGGTGATAATAATTTATCATCCCTATGAAACGTTGTATTTGCTTGATTGAAGTGGGCTTCGGAAAGTTGGTGATCGCTGTGATGCGATCTTTCGAAGGAAAAATGCCCTCTGCATTGATGGTGTGGCTTAAAAATTCCAAAGAGGAAACACCAAAAACGCACTTTGATGAGTTTATGTTAACTCCATATTCCTCAAGTCTTTTGAAAAGAAGCTTGAGATGCTCTTTGTGCTCGTTCTCGTTTTTACTGGCAACCAGAAGATCGTCGATGTACGCGAATACGAAATCCAGTCCCAAACACACCTCGTTCATGAAACGCTGAAACGTTTGCGCTGCGTTGCGCAGGCCGAAAGGCATTCGGAGCCATTCGAACAGACCGAAAGGAGTTGTTAAAGCGGTTTTGTGAATGTCTTCTGGTGCAACTGGGATCAAGTGATATGCTCTCACGATGTCGAGCTTTGAAAAAATTTTGCAGCCGTGAACATTCATGGAGAAGTCTTGGATGTGGTGGATCGGATGTCGATCCGGTACCGTGGCAGCGTTTAATCTACGGTAATCACCACATGGTCTTCAATCCAGATTGTTCTTTTTCTTCACCATATGTAGTGGTGAGCAAACACTTGAAGACGATGGCTGACCGATTCCCAGTTGCATCATGTGCTGAAACTCTGTCTTTGCGGCTGCGTGCCTAGCGGCGTCTAAGCGTCTGGGCCTTGAAACTGGTAGTTGCCCTTTTGTCTCAATGTGATGAACGACGGTGTGTTTGACTGGCGCGAAGTAGTCACAGAAGCCATAAAACTAAATCTCCACAGTGGGGGAGTATTCAACCCAACGTGGGATTTCTATAACCTGTATTTCAGGTAGTGACTCTGCAAACTCTTTCCAAGTGGCAAATGATTCAGGGCTGATACGCTCGTCCCACTCAGTGTGCTCCGCCCAAATGCGTTGCATCAACGCTTTGGCAATTATGACTACGGGGCCAACCACCCCGCAGGATCGAAAAGACGAGCAATTTGAGAGAAGACCTCTCTTTTGGTCGGATTTGTCGACAGTGGAATGCGTTGCGTGGTGAAGTAAAAATTGTCTCCTTTGGCATTCCATCGTACCCCTAGTGTTTTTGTGGTGCTGTCAGCATCGAGCTTCAGGAAACTTTCGTTCAGCACATGTTCTGGTGGCAAATGGTTAAGTAAGCTAGACGAATTTGCGGTCCACTTACGTAGTGGAAACCCAGCTGAGTTAAGCAACGCTATAAGTTCGATTTGTGCCTGTTTAGCCGAACTGAGAGAATGACCACCAGATAGAACATCGTCGACATAGAACTCCGATTGAATGATTCTAGACGCTAGGGGATACACGGTTCTGCCTTCTTTTGCCAGTTGCAAGAGGATGCGGATGGCCAAATATGGAGCACAATTTACACCAAAAGTGACGGTTTGAAGTTCAAAGTCTTCGATTTCGGACTCTGTGGAACTGCGAAAGAGGATTCGTTGAAATGGAGTATCTCTAGGGTCGACCAAGATTTGGCGGTACATTTTCTCAATGTCCGCATTAAAGACAAATTTATAAAATCTCCAGCGGAGAATGAGAGATGGTAAATCTTGCTGCAATATGGGCCCTGGATACAACAAATCGTTTAAACTTGCCCCATTCGACGACGATTGAGACGCATTAAAAACAACCCTCACTTTGGTGGTCGTGCTTTCAGGCTTTATGACCGCATGATGTGGCAGATTGAACGAGTTTACTTGACCTTTTGCAATCTTTTCCATCGGAGGTACTTTCCGCATGTGGCCAAAGGTCAGGTATTCAGAAATAACGCTTGAATATTGAGTCTTGAGATCCACTTTCATGGCTTACGATCTTTCGACTCTAGAGAACTGCCTTAGTGCGATGTGCCTAGAGAACCCTAACTTGCCCTTTGACGATTGCGCCTTGAACGGCAGACGAACCAGATACCGCCCATCCGAAGTTCTCGAAGTTATGTTTTTATATTGTTCGTCACAGTAGCAGTCCTCTGTTGACCGAGTGACTGTGGACGGCAGTTCCTCGAGCTCCCAAAATCTTCGTAGCTGAGTATCCAAATTGGAAGTACTCGAACTGTTCGATACTACGAATGTATTGAACGATTGGAACGACTCCGGAACTGGTCCGGACAGTACCCAGCCGAACATTGTATTCTGAGCCACGAGGGAATCTGCGATAAGCTGGAGACCGTTCCTTATGATCGATGGGTATAAATCCGCACCGATCAGCAGATCGACCTGGGACGGTTTATTAAACGTGGGATCAGCCAGTCTGAGGCCGCCAAAAAGGTTGGGATCGATGACACTAAACGATAAACTTGGCAGGTTGTTCGTCAATGATCTAAGCACAGCGGAAATGGTGATCTGGGTTTCATCTAAGCACGTGATTGCAAACGAACAGAGCTTTTTCGACGTAATGGCGAGATTGCCACTGATTCCGGAAATGGTTGTATTCTTATCGGTTACGGACAAGTTCAAACGCTTTTGTACTGTCTCTGAGATAAAGGATATTTCAGAACCAGGGTCGATAAGAGCGACAACTATGTGTTTGAATTCTCTGCCGACAATGCAAGCTAGTGCCGTTGCAAGCAATATTTTCTTAGGGGCACCGACATGAAAGTTTTGAAACGACGCTTGAGGCACAAATGGAAGTGACGACGCCGATATTTGAGGAGCTGTTGTTGCACTAGGGAGATTAGTGGACTGTATTTTATTTCCGTTTTCGTTAGCGTTAAGGTGCAACAGTGAGTGATGCCGTTTTTTACAGTGGCTACAGGAATATTTGCTCGTACAAGCGACCTTAGCATGACTCGCGCTTAAACAGTTGTTGCACAGTTTTTGCTGCCGTACCGTTTGTATTCTCGTTGGGATCGATATTGCCGAAAATTTTGCACACTCATAAATAGAGTGCGCAGTCGCACAGATCTTGCATCCCCCCCCCCCCTGTTTTGGCAAGGTATGTGTTGACTCTATTGCTGTTTCGAACATTCGTCTCCTTTTTTGTAAGTCTATTATTAAGCCCTGTGCCTTTTGACGAAGCGGTGTCAGAAATGGACTCCAGCACCTGAAAGCGTGACGTTAAAAACGAGTCCAATTGCTGCCAGGTAGGAACCTTCGTCGGGTCTTCCAAGGATTGTTCCCAAAGAATCAAGGTAGTTTTAGGCAGTTTACTAGTACATGCAAAGACGAGGATCGGATCCCAATTTCGCGTTATAACCTGATGCGCCTGCAAAGTTGAAACCAAATCATTTACAGTACTCTGAAGGGCTCGAATCAATTTGGCCGATTTTTCATGTACTGTTGGCAAGTTAAAGATATTTTTTACCTGATTGTTGACCAAGATTCGAGTATTTTCGTACGTAGCCCGCAACGATTCCCAGGCTAGTGAAAAGCTGGCATTGGTTAGCGGAAATTGGCTGACAATCCGATAAGCCTCGTCTTTGGTTTTGGCTCTAAGGTGGAAGAGTTTTTCTACTTCACCCAACTGGGGGTGTTTAATGTATACTGCCTCAAACATATCTCGGAAAACCGGCCAGGAGATATAATCCCCCTTGAAGACCTCCGTCTCACATGGAGGTAATTTGAGGTGGCGAGGAGCTAATGGTGGTTCGGATGTCGATTTTTTGCCAGTACCCTCTGGTTTCAATCGTGCTTCATGATCGAGGAAAAATGCTGAGCATGCCACATAATTTTTGTTGCACAGTTTATACTTGGTTTCTATGGCTTCAATGTCTCATGCTGCTTCTCTTGTCTTTGGTCCGCATTTAACGCATAGGGCATAGGGCTCTTTGACTGCGAGCCACAGCTCTCTCAACTCTAACTTTCTGACTTCGAGAGCGGAAAGTGTGTGCCCGTGATCCGGCACCTCTTTCGCCGCTTGGTGAAACTTGACCAATTGATCAGTCGAGAAAATGAAGTCTTCCATCAAAGCCATCACAGAAAGTGCTTCTAAGATTGTATAAATGACAAGGAAGCGACACGAAACCTAGAAAATTTAAAACTCGTGGCTTAAAACACTCAAAAAAAAAAACACAGACTCTCAAAAAAGGATAAGATTTAAATTTAAAAATTTCAAAAAATCAAAATTTTGAAGCACAAGAATCTTCAAAAGGCTTGAAGAATTCTACTGGGGGCCAACCACCCCGGCTTGGATACACCGTTACGAACGGTGTGTGCACAAGAATCTTCAAAAGGCTTGAAGGATTCTACTTGGGGTCAACCACCCCGGCTTGGATACACCGCACTATGGAGTAAAAGCATGAAAAAACAAGACAAAACTATTTTTTGTATTCAATGGTTAGATATCCACCTGAAAAGATATTTTCCAATAAAAAAAAATTTTTCGATCACTGTTATGAGCAAAAAAAAATGTTTTTTTTTTCATTAAAACTACATTTTTTTACATTTTATTTACATTTTATCTTTTTTTATCTACATTAGTCTGAATCGCGTTCTGAGTCAGAATAAACACTCTTTTCATCTTCTGAGTCGTAACCTAAAGCTCCTAAATTATTATTTGAAATTGGATCTTCCGATAAAAGCATTTCCATTGATTCTTTGGAAAAACGTTTTGTTTTTTTTAACAGGAGTAGGTCTCAGGCTTGTTAAAAGTGGGTCAGAGGTCAACAACAAGCGATTAAGAACATCAAGATTACAATTTATCCTTGAATGCTTTCTTGAATTATTAAGGCGGTAAAGTCTGAAATGCTTATTTCTCGTTTCTGCGGCTTCTTCAGATAATTAGCCGATTGGTAAAATTGCATGTTCAATGACAGTAGCTCCATGGATTAGTATTTTGTGCATTGTTGGTGTCATCGGATGCCAAGAATACAATTCAACATAAAGCTCTGCTGTTTCCAATGAGTATTTACTAAACTTTAAAATATCAATTTTATATCCACTGGACAAAACCTCCAATATAATCTTCAGCCTATAAATTAACCGAATGTCAACACCCGTTATTTCGGCTGAAAGTTGTGGATCATTAAAAAATCTACGGCTTGTATTGCCATCATTCGTGTTACCGAAACCTGGCTTTGGTATATCCACTAATAGGCCCAGCCGGTTCTTAAATTTTTCTTGCAGTGTGCGTTTACTTTCTTTAACGACATCTTTATCTTCCTGTTCTCGGAGTTGCCATTTCTTTAGAGGAAGCTTATATGCAAGATGCAAAATGCTCTCAAAAAGACGAATTCGGGCATGTAAAATTGATAACCCGAATTTCAATGCCTTTTTTTCAATGTCTCCTGATTTCGACAAATCGTTGAAGTCTTTAGAAGTTAATCCACATATGTAGCACTTCATGGTTGATTTTGTGTCGGTTGCAGCATTACAGACTTTGCCGTCAATCATTGTAAATACCAATGTATGTTTGACTTCTATTGGCTCAAAACAGTCCAGTTTTGTTTTTGCCAGGCAATCGATCTGCGACTCTATATAGGTAATTTCACTCTGCGTTATATCCTTAGTTTCTTTACTAAAAATAATTCTTATAGGTCGACAATACCTTGGTGATGATGGTGTCGGATTTTGCCATACAATTTTTCCATTAAACGCACAAAACAATCTCAAAGTCACAAAAGAGCACTGAAATATATTTGCGTCTGAATCTGAACTATTTTCAAATTTTTGTTTATATTGGGTTTGTTGCGATCCATCGCAGCCCCATTTTGAAATAAGCTCCAGGGATTTCATTTCTTCCTCTGTCAAAGTTTGACGAATATCCAAATACATCAGCAAGCGCTTAATGGTGTGATCAAGCAAACTCTGCAATTTTACCTCAGCTAGAGTTTCCGTTACTTTGAAAGATTCTAAGTTTGGATAGCAATCGATTTTAGCTTTTTTAAGTGTACTGTAACTCGGGAACAGTTTCTTATCGCTTGTTGTAACAATTTTGTATTGCTTGCGGGATAAACCAGCTTCAACAAAAATTGACAGTGCTTTTAAAGTTGACATTTTTTCTCGTTTTAAAATTTGGTTATTGTTTAAGGCTTTTTTACAAAGACTGGCCCTTCTTGGAGAATTTGTTATTTCTTTCAAAACTTTCGCTGAAACTGGGTTTCCACTTTCACGTAATTTTAATTGTGCTGCAAACGTAAGCTCTTCTGTTTGATGAGATCACCGGATATTTTCAGTTCGTCTGCATTTACTACGAATGGAAAGGTTTTCAAACGATTTAGCGGGTCGACCAGGCCGGGTTGTGTTTGGTATGCCGAAGCTTCTGTTGAGCCAAGTCTCATTTTTTTTAAGGAAATCTTTTTCAACTCTAGTAGCGCGAAGCCATCTGCTTTTAAATTCAAATCTATAAAATAATATAAAATATATCAAAACACTTTCCACAATTTGAAGTAAAATGCAAACCTTAAACGCTTTATTTTTAATTTTAATTTGTTGAGTTCATTCTCCTCACAACAAGCCTTATCAATCAAATATTTTTCTAAATAATCCCATCTAGCCTCAAATGCCATGTCAGGACACATTTTCATTACTTCAAATAATTATTGGTTAAAACCAGGACACTAGAAGATCCTTTAAGTACATCAAAATAAACAATTTTTAAAGAAAATAAAGCAGAAAAAAACATCACATTTCTAACACATATTCCACATAAACCAGCAAAAACCAGCACCCAATTTTTTTTTTAAACGAAGCTTTATGTATCACTTTACTATTTAATACAAACCACACAATCGAATTCGACCGAATACATAAACAAAACGATTAACGAACATTGCACAATAAACATAAAAATACACTTTAAAAGATATTATATATGTGTACGTACCATAACACATTTTTTTAACAAAAAATTAATTTTTTTAATAGAACATACCTGCAGCAGAAAAATTCATTTCAAAAATCGTTTTTAAAAACGCACTCTACAAAGCAAAATATTTTTTTAAATTTAATTCTTTTAGATGCAAAAAAATGAACACTCTTTCTTTCACTGACTTTGAACTTGTGCTGCATTGAAACAAGTTGAAATGAAAGCAAAAAATTTACAGCTTATTTTTCTATGGGAATATAACAACCGTTTGATAAAAACTTCACTTCTAAATTTTACAATCTAGAGAATTGACTTATGACTCATTTTTGCAAGCATTTACTCCATAGTGCACCGTTACGAACGGTGTGTGCGGCACGAACGAGAGAAACAGAATTTAAAAAAAGTCAAAAAATCAAGATTTAAAGCGCAAGAATCTTCAAAAGGCTTGAAAGATTCTAAATATTTCAAAAAAAGTCAAAATTTAGAAGCTCTAGAATCTTCAAAAGGCTTGAAGGATTCTACTGGGGGCCAACCACCCCGGCTTGGATACACCGTTACGAACGGTGTGTGCGGCACGAACGAGTGAAAAAATTTCAAAACAGTCAAAAAAATCAAGATTTAAAGCGCAAGAATCTTCAAAAGGCTTGAGAGATTCTAAAAATTTCAAAAAAAGTTAAAATTTTAAAGTGCAAGAATCTTCAAAAGGTTTGAAGGATTCTACTGGGGGCCAACCACAGCGGCTTCAATACACCGTTACGAACGGTGTGTGTGGCACGAACGAGGGAAAAAATTTCAAAAGTAAAAATTTTAAATTTAAAAATTTCAAAAAAAGTTAAAATCTTAAAGCGCAAGAATCTTCAAAAGGCTTGAAGGATTCTACTGGGGGCCAACCACCCCGGCTTGGATACACCGTAACGAACGAGAGAAAAATTTCAAAAAAGTCAAAATTTAAATTTAAATATTTCAAAAAAAAGTCAAAATTTAGAAGCTCTAGAATCTTCAAAAGGCTTGATAGATTCTACTGAAGGCCAACCACCCCGGCTTAGATACACCGTTACTAACGGTGTGTGTGCGGCATGAACTAGAAAATGGTAAAAAACGCTATACAAAACGCAGACTCCTTCAAAGAGGAAGGCAGTCTATTAAATTTCAAATAAAACCAAAAAAACAGGCTGGGGAACAAAACCAAATCGCGTTTATCGAAGTTGCCTATCGAAAAATGAAGAGTTAAACTACCGTGATGAAACCCTGGTTATCCAGGAACCGCTTCAACCACCAAAAACCATAAACCGATATTTCGTATCAAGAAAAAAAAAAATGACGCGTTTGTCGGCCCGAGTGCACACAAAAGGAACAATTTTTTATTTTTTTTTAATTGCCATTTAAAAATTTTTCACTTACTCTTTACACTTGAAATGAAAACTTTTAGGGTGCTCCCTCGATGCGGATGTGCACACTTCCAAGTGGCTGAACAGGTCACGTGCTTCCGAGCCGCGCAGCAAATCAAAATGGCCGAGCAGCGTACGTCGCAGATGGAGCCAGGCAATGTGGCTGTACGCTATCGCAATATAGCACAGCCTTTTTATGGCAGCGTGCTTCGCAGTCTGAGCCAGGCAATGTGGCTGTACTTTGCTGCAATTTCCCTAGCTTTTTGTGGCAACGTGCGTCCGGTCTGAGCCAGGCAATGGGGCTGTACTTTGCTGCAATTTCCACAGATTTTTGTGGCAGCGTGCGTCCAATCTTAGCCAGGCACAAGGCAAAAGATTGTGCCTTTTTGTGGCAGCGTGGTTGTAGCACAAGGCAAAAGATTGTGCCTTTTTGTGGCAGCGTGGTTGGAGCACAAGGCAAAAGATTGTGCTTCCTTGTGGCAGCGTATGCAGCGTGGTCGACTGGCGATGGCGTCCAATTATCCGGTCGACGGACCAAATGTTATGCTGACCACACTTACGCTTCTGATTGTCCCAAGAGAATACGCCAATTTGCTCCACACAAAAAAAAAACGCTTTTTGTTCTGGATATAGTTGCACGTAGGATTTTATTTTATTGCTTTTAGTTTCGATTTTGTGTTTTCTTTTGTTTGTTTAATAGTGAAGTTAATGTTTCTATACACCAAAGGTAAAATTTTGAAATTTGGAAAATTTTAATGCAAACAAAAAATGGTGGAAGGCCCAAGAAAAGAATTTAATTAAAAGGAATGATGTTGCACGGTTGGTGGTTGAAATGACAAAAACTGGTCGTCGCTATGCGACGAACCACCTGCAAGAAAAAAGTAGTAGATCTTACAAAAAATTGGTTATGGGTTAATTAGTGCAAGAGGGCGAACCATGAATTGGTACCAAACTCTATCTTTTTGATTAAGCTGGGGAGTGGCACTGTTCACACTGGGTTCGTAAGAACAGTGTTTTATTTGGAAAACAAATTCAAACGAATGATTTTTATTTGGAAACATAATTTTAAATGGCCATTTGCTTAAAGAATTTTACTGTACTTTTAAAAGTACAATGGGAGAGAATGGGTTAAAGTAATCCGATAACATAATTGCCAAAAAACTAAATAAATAAAGACACCAACTAAAAATAAGAGAAAAACAAAGAAATCCAAGGTAAGCCCCCACTTAAACGAAAAAGAAATACAAGCCCTAGACTCTTCTAAAACTTATCCTTCATTGTAGCCAGTCGCCCGTAATATCGGAGTTTTCCACTATTTCAGTGAGGAAAAAGAGATTCCTCTCACAGGGCTTATCCAGGAATTCATTCATCTAACCCGATCATATTAAAATCTGGGGAGAGAGTACGATAACTTTGGCGACAAAAAATAATAACGGTTTTTGGTGGAGGGGTTCAATACAAGCATTTCTTACTACGGGAGGGTGGGGGTCTATCTCCCCCCGTTAAGGCGGTAGGGGCAGTTTTATAAAAATTTACTTCAAATCTAAAAAATATTTAAAAATAACTGGAAAATTTACAGATACAAATTATACTTTTTCTGAAAGCCAGAAATCTGCACTTAATAATTAATTTTAAATGAAGTGGTTTTTATTTATAGTGTTTGAAATAACTGACTTCAAAATCAAAATTTACAAAAAAAAAAAAAAAATATATCACTTTAAGTATTATGTTTCTCATGATTACAAATGCCAATAAAAAAATAATTGATGTAGTTAGTTGCTTCAATAAATTTTTTATCAAACGCTGTAGACTATACTTTTTCTATGTATCATAGTTTTTGAGATAATTGAAAAATAGTAAAACTATATTTCTTCTTTAAAATCAAATAATTTTCTTATTTTAAAAGATACTTTTCATATAAAAAATTTGCACCCCAAAGCTTATGAGGAGCCGAAGCAGGGAGTTGCAGACATCTCACTGCATGCATCGTAAATCTCATGTATACATGTATACTTTTTTCACTGTAAAATGACAGAACAATGTGACTTTCTCTCTGATGACATGTACTTCATGGCTGTATTTTGACATTTCCTTTTGGTTCAGTGTTTTGGATTTGGGATTTTAGTAGGAATTGTTTGTTTTTTTGTTAAATTTTGAAAAAATTAATGGAAATTATTGAGCCGAAATCAATTGCTTTTTTCATATTTAGCATGAGCAGCTTAACCCTGCGGAAAAACGGCTAAAACAATGAGCCCCGCGAAGTGGGCCATGCGGAAAGTTGTTGCATACGGAAATCATTTGCACATAAGCACCTATATGATGAATTTTTATGCTTTTATACTTTTTCAGTTCGATCAAATAACTTACAGTTAGAAAAACAATTGCTTTTTTCTTATTTAGCATGAGCAGCTTAACCCTGCCGAAAAAGGGTTAAAATAATGAGCCCCCGCGAAGCTGGTCATGCCGAAAGTTGTTGCACATAAGTACCTGCCTGATGAATTTTTATACTTTCACTAGTCTATTTACTAAAATTATTGTAAATTCGTACGTATTTTCATAATTTTTTGAAAATATTGCATACTTCAATAGTTTTACTATTTTTCGATTATCTTAAAAACTATAAGACATAGAGAAAAAAGAGTGCATAGCGTTTGATAAAAAATGCATTCATTTCAATTCATGAAAGCAACTAACTAAATCAATTATTTTTTATTGGCATTTGTAATCATTAGAAAATGAATACTTAAAGTAATTTTTTTCTGTAAATTTTGACTTTGAAGTCAGTTATTTCAAAAACTATAAATCAAAACCACTTCATTTAAAATGAAAAAGGGTTAAAATAATGAGCCCCCGCGAAGCGGGTCATACCGATAGTTGTTGCACATAAGTACCTGCCTGATGAATTTTTATACTTTCACTAGTCTATTTACTAAAATTATTGTAAATTCGTACGTATTTTCATAATTTTTGGAAAATATTGCATACTTCAAAAGTTTTACTATTTTTCGATTATCTTAAAAACTATAAGACATAGAAAAAAAAGAGTGCATACCGTTTGATAAAAAATTCATTCATTTCAATTCATGAAAACAACTAACTAAATCAATCATTTTCTAATTGGCATTTGTAATCATTAAAAACATAATACTTAAAGTGATTTTTTTTTCTGTAAATTTTGACTTTGAAGTCAGTTATTTCAAAAACTTTAAATCAAAACCACTTCATTTAAAATGTATTATAAAGTGCAGATTTCTGGCTTTCATAAAAAGTATAATAAGTATCTCTTAGTCTTCCCGCTGCTCTACAATATTTTTATATTTTTATATTATATATATTTTTTTTTTAAGATTTGAAGTCAATTTTTATAAAACTGCCCCTATCGCCTAAACGGGGGGAGATAGACCCCCCCTCACCTAGTAAAAAATGCTTGTATTTAACTCCTCCACCCAAAATCGTTATTATTTCTTGTCGCCAAAGTTATCGTACTCGTGCCAGATCTGGGAAAAATCTAAAATTAAATATTTTCAGCTCTCACGTTACTAAAAGCACGTTGGTAATAGGAAAGATCAAGCTTCCCTCATAAAGAAATCAAGGAAACTTCAATCCTGCAAGCCCTCCAAGACGACAAACATCAACGAAGGACGAAGGAAGGAAGGAAGACTTTCGTGAAGGGTTGCCGTTTGAAAATCTGTTGTTGGAACAGACTGTGCGAACCTAACCTATAGATCACCTTTCCACCGGTGGAAATTCAGGTCTAACACTTGAAACCTATATAGTGGAGTCAATAAAGCTTTTGCTTCGGAAGTCCTCAAGAACAGCTCCGATTTTGATGATTTTTGTTTTAAAAATTTTGTTTTTTTATATTATTTAAAATCAGAAACCTTTTGGAGTGGGGACGGAACTATTTATATTGTTTAAACAATATATGTGATATTTGGTGTACCCTGACCTGTGTTAAATTCGATTTCTCTGTCAATACTGATGATAGAGACCTAATTTTAGACTTAATTTTTTGTTAAAATAATAATCTTTAAAACTGTATTTAAGTTGGGCTCATATAGGCTTAGGGTTGCCAGATTTTCAGTTTTAAATGGTGTGCAAGTTTTCTTCCCCAAGCAAACTTTTGACTTTGAGGTCTTTTTTTCAGAAAACGCCCGGTAAACATAAGGTTTCTTTATTTTTAATAGATGAACAAATCAATGATAAAAAAAAACTCAATAATAGGGGCACTCAAAAACCCATACATTATAAAAAAAAAAGATTTTTAGCTTTGAAGTTTGTTTGAATAAGACAATAATATGTGCACTTTTAGTAGTTTTTAATGTACATATATCTTCAAGAACAGCTCCGATTTTGATGAATTTTATTTATTTTTAATTTTGTTATTTTATATTATTTAAAATCAGGGATTTCTTAGAGCGGGGACGGAAATATTTATATTTTTTAAACAATATCAACGACATTTAATAAAAAACTCAGTTTGGTGTCTATTTTTTTGTAAAAAAAAGTCTCCATATAATAATCTTGTTATAACAAATAGTTGTTTACATTTTTACTGCTTACTTCACTCAGTATTCATCTACTTTTTGGAGTAACTGCACGCTTCCTCAAGTTTTAAGTAGTATTTTTTTTACAGTGCATTATTATCAGTGTGAACTATTTATAGCAAAAACAATTTTTATCGGAGTGAATAGTGTATATCAGCATAATGCAGAAGGTATTTATTTAGAAGCTAATACATATAAATATAATTAATAATTTAGGGACCGTTCAAGTATTACGTAAGCACTACAAGGGGGCGGTGGGATCTTTGCTTTGCTTATTTTGGATGACATGGGGGGTAGGGGGGCCAAGATGATGATTACGTCATCGGGAGTTTTTTTTATTTAAAACTGAAAATCGGTGAATTTTGTATAAAGTCAGCGGTGGAAATTAAACTCAAGGTGGTACACCGAAAGAAAAACCTTGGTAAAATCAAACAGGAAACTTGTTTGTTTTTGCGTCAAGCAGGAACATAGTTAAATTAAACAAGCTGGCATTGTCATTTTATTTACTGAAATGCTACAATTTTCATTGGTTAAATCAACAACGTCATTTTCAATTTCATTGTTAACCAACAACGGTTGTGATACTAGAAACATATATGTCCATGATACTTTAACAACGTTTGTGTTTCGTCAACAATTCTGAATTGTTGGTAAAAAATGAATATTGTTGATCAAGTATGCTCGTGAGAATTCAGCCACGTTTTTATTTGCTCAACAGTTTTAATGCAAAATTTCTATGATAAATGCCTGAATTGAAGTTTGATCAATTCAGGCATTTATCATAGAAATTTTACATTAAAACTGTTGAGCAAATAAAACGTGGCTGAGTTCTCACGAACATACTTGGTCAACAATAAAGAATAATTAATTATCCCTTAAGATAAAATGGTCATGAAACTTATCATATTGAATTGAAGTTCCATTATGCGACTTCACGTTTTCTGTGGGCTTAAGTATGTAAAATATTGGAATTCAAAATGTTACTGATACTTTAACTATTCTTTATTGATTAAAGAAGTATGAACATTGTTGATCAAACATATTGGTGATAGTTCAACAGTGAATTTGGTAATTCAATCACAAACGTGATGGTTTTTGTAATTTCAGCCGTAATTGTTAGTTAAATATGTTTGTAGTTGATCAAGTATGAAATCAACAATCACGTTGTTGGTTAAAAATTAGAACATATTCAAATCAACTACGAACATACTTAATTTAAACATTTTTATGATACTTACCTGAAAAAAAATTGATCACGGCAGCATACTTGATTTCAAAATGCGTTCTTATTTGAATTCATCACGAAACTTGGTTAATTTCACAATTTGAGATGAATTGTTGATTAACAATGAAACATGTTTAAATCAACCAAGGTTTTTTCTTTCGGTGTAGTAGTGAGATTTTGTGGCAATGGTGAAATGGTGACGTATGCACAAGTTTGCCCCCTATTTATTTTCTCCTCTGAGTGCTCGCTTAAGAGCCGAGTAGGGGAATTCCCGCGATCTATTCACTTGCCTAAATTTGCTCTTCCAGTTCCAGTATACTGTCTTGTTTATATACTATAGCGAGTAGACGTATTGTAAGCATAGCAAAGCAAGTAAACATTTGTGTAAAATATAATATTAAAAAAAAAAAAAACATTAATTGAAAAATGTTTACGTAAGCATTGGGGGAGGGGGTACGTGCTTTGCTTACTTTTGCTGACAAGGGGGGGCTTACGTAATACTTGAACGACCCCTTATACTCTCTGAAATTGAATTAGTAAATAGTAACTTAACATCAGTAACTATTAATTAAGGACGTCAGAACCGAGTGCATTACTGAACCTCAATAAAAATTTATTAAAAAAATTACTGTAATTTACTGATGAATCCATTAAAAATTATTAATGATGTCAGTAAAAGTTTTTTTAATTCAGAATTGTTCAAATACTTATTTTTATAGGAGCAAGAACAAGGCGCTGTAGATTCTACAGAGAACGTTTGCTGTATTTGCGAACTAGGTAAAAATATAAATGTTCCAAGTACCTCAACTCAAGTTCAGGAAAAATTGACTGAAGTGACTCGGGGACTGCCAACATTGAGAACAAGGTAAATAGTTCCGTCCCCGCTCTGAAAGGTCTCTGATTTTAAAGAATTCATATAAAAAAACAAAATTTATAAAACAAAAATCATCAAAATCGGAGCTGTTCTTGAGGACTTCCGAAGATTGCCTGTTTTATGTCTTCATTGACTCCACTAATACGCCAAAATAGATAACATAGATCCCCACGGTACCCTGAAGAAAAAGAAAAAAAACCATATCCGTTTGATCAATTGATAACAAATCGATCCATTGTATTAATACGATCAGATTTCTCACGAAGTTTTTAGGAAAAGATGGAAACACAGTTCATATTTATTTTTAGCCTTTTAACCGTAAATTGGGCACTGAGTGCCCAGAGCGGCTTTCAAGGTCAAATTTCTATTAATTAAAAAAAAATTATTTTTATGTTTCTTATATCTTTGTAATTGTCATATTTAATAATTAGTTTTATATTTATATGTAGCTATCTAATTTGTTTTTGTATTTGTTTATCAATAATTTTGTAATATTTCTTAGCTCTGTTGTCTTGAGTGTGTTAGACTTAATTTTTGCTTACTAACTACTAACACCTCGCTAAATGATGACAGTGATACATATCTCTGAGTACTTAAGGGTGAAAAAACTCTTGAAGAAAAGATACATTGTTTCACAAGCTTGAAATAAGCTGTTCTGATAGTGATAAAAAAAAAAAAAAAAAAATACTAAAACAACTTTGTTTGCTTATGTTTTCTATAGTCTGTATTCTAAACTACAGAATTCAAAAAGAATTATACAGGGTGTCCGGTAATTCGTGTATTATCCTTTGGGGTGTGATTCTTGGTCATATTCTAAGAAAAAAAATTGTTCTACAGTAAAGTTCGTTTCTCAACTTTGACATCACTTTTTGACAATTTAAAAAAAAACCTAACTTTGATGTACCCTGACCTGTGTTAAATTCGATATCTCTGTCAATACTGATAATAGAGACCTAGTCTTAGACTCATTTTTTTGCAGAAAAAACAATCTTTAAGACTGTATTTAAGTTGAGCTCCTTTAGGCTTAGGGTTGCCAGATTTTCATTTTAAGTGGTGTTAAAATTTTCTTCCCCAAACAAAGATTTGACTTTGAAGTCACTTTTTTTTAGAAAATGCCCGTTAAACATAAAGTTTCTTTATTTTTTACAGATGAACTAAACAATAATAAAAAAAACTCTTTAATAAGTGCACTCAAAAACCCATATATGTTATGATACTTGGAAAAAAACTAAACCAGGTAAGAAATCTAGTTTTGGGTTTTTATTGCAACAACTTGCATCTTGCAAAGGGAGCAGTTTTAAAAGAACTTTTAGTAGTGTCTTATGTATTTTATACAAATACAATTATAACAAATGCTTAAATACCCTCAATACAAGCATTTCTTACTACGGGAGGGTGGGGGTCTATCTCCCCCCGTTAAGGCGGTAGGGGCAGTTTTATAAAAATTTACTTCAAATCTAAAAAATATTTAAAAATAACTGGAAAATTTATAGATACAAATTATACTTTTTCTGAAAGCCAGAAATCTGCACTTAATAATTAATTTTAAATGAAGTGGTTTTTATTTATAGTGTTTGAAATAACTGACTTCAAAATCAAAATTTACAAAAAAAAAAAAAAAAATATATCACTTTAAGTATTATGTTTCTCATGATTACAAATGCCAATAAAAAAATAATTGATGTAGTTAGTTGCTTCAATAAATTTTTTATCAAACGCTGTAGACTATACTTTTTCTATGTATCATAGTTTTTGAGATAATTGAAAAATAGTAAAACTATATTTCTTCTTTAAAATCAAATAATTTTCTTATTTTAAAAGATACTTTTCATATAAAAAATTTGCACCCCAAAGCTTATGAGGAGCCGAAGCAGGGAGTTGCAGACATCTCACTGCATGCATCGTAAATCTCATGTATACATGTATACTTTTTTCACTGTAAAATGACAGAACAATGTGACTTTCTCTCTGATGACATGTACTTCATGGCTGTATTTTGACATTTCCTTTTGGTTCAGTGTTTTGGATTTGGGATTTTAGTAGGAATTGTTTGTTTTTTTGTTAAATTTTGAAAAAATTAATGGAAATTATTGAGCCGAAATCAATTGCTTTTTTCATATTTAGCATGAGCAGCTTAACCCTGCGGAAAAACGGCTAAAACAATGAGCCCCGCGAAGTGGGCCATGCGGAAAGTTGTTGCATACGGAAATCATTTGCACATAAGCACCTATATGATGAATTTTTATGCTTTTATAGTTTTTCAGTTCGATCAAATAACTTACAGTTAGAAAAACAATTGCTTTTTTCTTATTTAGCATGAGCAGCTTAACCCTGCCGAAAAAGGGTTAAAATAATGAGCCCCCGCGAAGCTGGTCATGCCGAAAGTTGTTGCACATAAGTACCTGCCTGATGAATTTTTATACTTTCACTAGTCTATTTACTAAAATTATTGTAAATTCGTACGTATTTTCATAATTTTTTGAAAATATTGCATACTTCAATAGTTTTACTATTTTTCGATTATCTTAAAAACTATAAGACATAGAAAAAAAAGAGTGCATAGCGTTTGATAAAAAATTCATTCATTTCAATTCATGAAAACAACTAACTAAATCAATCATTTTCTAATTGGCATTTGTAATCATTAAAAACATAATACTTAAAGTGATTTTTTTTTCTGTAAATTTTGACTTTGAAGTCAGTTATTTCAAAAACCTTAAATCAAAACCACTTCATTTAAAATGTATTATAAAGTGCAGATTTCTGGCTTTCATAAAAAGTATAATAAGTATCTCTTAGTCTTCCCGCTGCTCTACAATATTTTTATATTTTTATATTACATATATTTTTTTTTTAAGATTTGAAGTCAATTTTTATAAAACTGCCCCTATCGCCTAAACGGGGGGAGATAGACCCCCCCTCACCTAGTAAAAAATGCTTGTATTTAACTCCTCCACCCAAAATCGTTATTATTTCTTGTCGCCAAAGTTATCGTACTCGTGCCAGATCTGGGAAAAATCTAAAATTAAAAATTTTCAGCTCTCACGTTACTAAAAGCACGTTGGTAATAGGAAAGATCAAGCTTCCCTCATAAAGAAATCAAGGAAACTTCAATCCTGCAAGCCCTCCAAGACGACAAACATCAACGAAGGACGAAGGAAGGAAGGAAGACTTTCGTGAAGGGTTGCCGTTTGAAAATCTGTTGTTGGAACAGACTGTGCGAACCTAACCTATAGATCACCTTTCCACCGGTGGAAATTCAGGTCTAACACTTGAAACCTATATAGTGGAGTCAATAAAGCTTTTGCTTCGGAAGTCCTCAAGAACAGCTCCGATTTTGATGATTTTTGTTTTAAAAATTTTGTTTTTTTATATTATTTAAAATCAGAAACCTTTTGGAGTGGGGACGGAACTATTTATATTGTTTAAACAATATATGTGATATTTGGTGTACCCTGACCTGTGTTAAATTCGATTTCTCTGTCAATACTGATGATAGAGACCTAATTTTAGACTTAATTTTTTGTTAAAATAATAATCTTTAAAACTGTATTTAAGTTGGGCTCATATAGGCTTAGGGTTGCCAGATTTTCAGTTTTAAATGGTGTGCAAGTTTTCTTCCCCAAGCAAACTTTTGACTTTGAGGTCTTTTTTTCAGAAAACGCCCGGTAAACATAAGGTTTCTTTATTTTTAATAGAGGAACAAATCAATAATAAAAAAAAAAACTCAATAATAGGGGCACTCAAAAACCCATACATTATAAAAAAAAAAGATTTTTAGCTTTGAAGTTTGTTTGAATAAGACAATAATATGTGCACTTTTAGTAGTTTTTAATGTACATATATCTTCAAGAACAGCTCCGATTTTGATGAATTTTATTTATTTTTAATTTTGTTATTTTATATTATTTAAAATCAGGGATTTCTTAGAGCGGGGACGGAAATATTTATATTTTTTAAACAATATCAACGACATTTAATAAAAAACTCAGTTTGGTGTCTATTTTTTTGTAAAAAAAAGTCTCCATATAATAATCTTGTTATAACAAATAGTTGTTTACATTTTTACTGCTTACTTCACTCAGTATTCATCTACTTTTTGGAGTAACTGCACGCTTCCTCAAGTTTTAAGTAGTATTTTTTTTACAGTGCATTATTATCAGTGTGAACTATTTATAGCAAAAACAATTTTTATCGGAGTGAATAGTGTATATCAGCATAATGCAGAAGGTATTTATTTAGAAGCTAATACATATAAATATAATTAATAATTTAGGGACCGTTCAAGTATTACGCAAGCACTACAAGGGGGCGGTGGGATCTTTGCTTTGCTTATTTTGGATGACATGGGGGGTAGGGGGGCCAAGATGATGATTACGTCATCGGGAGTTTTTTTTATTTAAAACTGAAAATCGGTGAATTTTGTATAAAGTCAGCGGTGGAAATTAAACTCAAGGTGGTAGTAGTGAGATTTTGTGGCAATGGTGAAATGGTGACGTATGCACAAGTTTGCCCCCTATTTATTTTCTCCTCTGAGTGCTCGCTTAAGAGCCGAGTAGGGGAATTCCCGCGATCTATTCACTTGCCTAAATTTGCTCTTCCAGTTCCAGTATACTGTCTTGTTTATATACTCTAGCGAGTAGACGTATTGTAAGCATAGCAAAGCAAGTAAACATTTGTGTAAAATATAATATTAAAAAAAAAAAACATTAATTGAAAAATGTTTACGTAAGCATTGGGGGAGGGGGTACGTGCTTTGCTTACTTTTGCTGACAAGGGGGGTGCTTACGTAATACTTGAACGACCCCTTATACTCTCTGAAATTGAATTAGTAAATAGTAACTTAACATCAGTAACTATTAATTAAGGACGTCAGAACCGAGTGCATTACTGAACCTCAATAAAAATTTATTAAAAAAATTACTGTAATTTACTGATGAATCCATTAAAAATTATTAATGATGTCAGTAAAAGTTTTTTTAATTCAGAATTGTTCAAATACTTATTTTTATAGGAGCAAGAACAAGGCGCTGTAGATTCTACAGAGAACGTTTGCTGTATTTGCGAACTAGGTAAAAATATAAATGTTCCAAGTACCTCAACTCAAGTTCAGGAAAAATTGACTGAAGTGACTCGGGGACTGCCAACATTGAGAACAAGGTAAATAGTTCCGTCCCCGCTCTGAAAGGTTTCTGATTTTAAAGAATTCATATAAAAAAACAAAATTTATAAAACAAAAATCATCAAAATCGGAGCTGTTCTTGAGGACTTCCGAAGATTGCCTGTTTTATGTCTTCATTGACTCCACTAATACGCCAAAATAGATAACATAGATCCCCACGGTACCCTGAAGAAAAAGAAAAAAAACCATATCCGTTTGATCAATTGATAACAAATCGATCCATTGTATTAATACGATCAGATTTCTCACGAAGTTTTTAGGAAAAGATGGAAACACAGTTCATATTTATTTTTAGCCTTTTAACCGTAAATTGGGCACTGAGTGCCCAGAGCGGCGTTCAAGGTCAAATTTCTATTAATTAAAAAAAAATTATTTTTATGTTTCTTATATCTTTGTAATTGTCATATTTAATAATTAATTTTATATTTATATGTAGCTATCTAATTTGTTTTTGTATTTGTTTATCAATAATTTTGTAATATTTCTTAGCTCTGTTGTCTTGAGTGTGTTAGACTTAATTTTTGCTTACTAACTACTAACACCTCGCTAAATGATGACAGTGATACATATCTCTGAGTACTTAAGGGTGAAAAAACTCTTGAAGAAAAGATACATTGTTTCACAAGCTTGAAATAAGCTGTTCTGATAGTGATAAAAAAAAAAAAAAAAAATACTAAAACAACTTTGTTTGCTTATGTTTTCTATAGTCTGTATTCTAAACTACAGAATTCAAAAAGAATTATACAGGGTGTCCGGTAATTCGTGTATTATCCTTTGGGGTGTGATTCTTGGTCATATTCTAAGAAAAAAAATTGTTCTACAGTAAAGTTCGTTTCTCAACTTTGACATCACTTTTTGACAATTTAAAAAAAAACCTAACTTTGATGTACCCTGACCTGTGTTAAATTCGATATCTCTGTCAATACTGATAATAGAGACCTAGTCTTAGACTCATTTTTTTGCAGAAAAAACAATCTTTAAGACTGTATTTAAGTTGAGCTCCTTTAGGCTTAGGGTTGCCAGATTTTCATTTTAAGTGGTGTTAAAATTTTCTTCCCCAAACAAAGATTTGACTTTGAAGTCACTTTTTTTTAGAAAATGCCCGTTAAACATAAAGTTTCTTTATTTTTTACAGATGAACTAAACAATAATAAAAAAAACTCTTTAATAAGTGCACTCAAAAACCCATATATGTTATGATACTTGGAAAAAAACTAAACCAGGTAAGAAATCTAGTTTTGGGTTTTTATTGCAACAACTTGCATCTTGCAAAGGGAGCAGTTTTAAAAGAACTTTTAGTAGTGTCTTATGTATTTTATACAAATACAATTATAACAAATGCTTAAATACCCTCTTTCATTTTGAATGCATGCCGGAGCCCGTTTTTGGATTTCATCGTGGATGTTTGCTCTCGATAACTCTTGTGATCCTTCGGAAATACGTTGTTCCAATTAAGTTGAGGTTGTTATTTCAGATGAGTAAACAATTTCTTTCATTCGTCCCCATACAAAAAAAATCCAGTACAGTGAGATTGGGAGATCGTGCTGGCCAATGAATTGGTCCATTTCTGCCTATCCATCTACCACCGTATTTTTCATCCAGCCAATCCTTAACTGCACGACCATACTGGGCGGGAGCACCATTTTGTTGGAAATACGATGAAACTCACTGACGCAGTGGTACATCCTCCAATAAGCCTGGTAGATCATTTTGTAAGAACTCCAGATAATTTGTAGAATTTAGTTGGGGTGGTAACTTGAAAGGTCCGATTAACTTATTTCCAATAATACCTGCCCACATATTGACACAAAATTTGCGCTGAAACGATCTTTGCCGTCTTGAATGTGGATTGCTTGAAGCGCATGTATGGAGGTTATGGAAATTGGTGATACCATCTCTTGTGAGCTGGGACTCGTCTGTTCAAAGAATTCTGTTTATAAAGTAATTGTCATTCAAGCTTCTCTCTAGTAACCAGTTACAAAATTCGATTCTCATCACAAAATCATTCGGAAGTAGTTCCTGTACAGGTGTATGGTGATATAGATGCATATTTTTGCCATGCAGTACTCTGTAGATTCTGTCTTTGGAAACATTATACTGTAGAACCAAACGTCTTATGCTAATGGAAGGATCGATTTCAACAGCAGCCAGTATTCTTTTATCGACTGAAACTCTTCTTATGGTTGCAGCTCCTGCGTTAGGTCTTTCAGTTAATACTGATCCAGTTTCTCGAAGCCTCCGAAAGGTTCTTCCAAAAACATTTTCAGAAGGAAGTCGTCTTCCTTCCTGGGATAAAGTTCCTGGTATCTTCGATGTGTTCTTCTTGAACTTCCATTGCAAAACCCATATACGAATAAAATGTCTGCGTATTCTTCTTTGTTAATGAAGGCATTTCAAAAAGCTCTCTGATCAAACTGCAATCGTGACTAATTTTGATAAACTGATGAACAAATTTTTTTCTTATTCTTTTATACGACCCATTTCACATTCATGCCCCAAAAATTTCCCTGAGAAGAGGTAGGTAACAGGTAAGTCAATTAGGATTTTGGTAGCAGGTCAAATACACTTTCAACCCTTTTCATCAGTGCAAAGTCATAAAAATTGTCTAAAAACAATCAATTCTTGGAATACTACTCAATTTGCAAGTTGTTGCAATAAAAAACCGTAAAAAAACCAAAATAAGATTTTTTACCTGTTTTAGTTTTTTCCAATCATAAAATAAATGGGTTTTTGAGTGCACTTATTAAAGAGTTTTTTTTATTATTGTTTAGTTCATCTGTAAAAAATAAAGAAACTTTATGTTTAACGGACATTTTCTGAAAAAAAGTGACCTCAAAGTGAAAAAAACCAATAATCTGGCAACCCTAAGCCTTAAGGAGCTCAACTTCAATACAGTCTTAAACATTGTTATTTTTGCAAAAAATTAAGTCTAAGACTAGGTCTCTATCATCAGTATTGACAGAGATATCGAACTTAACACAGATCAGGGTATACCAAAGTTAGCCTTTTTTAAATTGTCAAAAAGTGATGTCAAAGTTGAGAAACGAACTTTGCTGTAGAACAATTTTTTTTCTTAGAATATGACCAAGAATCATACATCAACGGATAATACACGAATTGCCGGACACCCTGCATAAATCTGACCTTTTTTGGTGAAGTTACAGGCAAAAATATCTTTGTGTTCTTAAATCGTTAATCTGGGCACACAGTGCCCAGGTAGTTTTTCCATGTAATTTGAATTACAAAGTCATTATTCAACCCTTGTTTGCTGCTTGTTTTGCCTTTTTTTGGTTTTTCGTTATTTCGTTTACCTGCAACCGGTTTATTTTTATAGCATACAGAATTTTCAGCTTGAACGTCTGTTTTATTTTAGAATTTTAGTCACTTTTATTTTGAGTTTTGTTGCGAAAAGACGTTATTTGTGAATTTAGTTGTGAAAATATTATCAAAAAATGAATCGTGAAATGCAAAGTCCCAGTGATTTATATCACCAAAATAATAAAAAGAACGACAGTTGGAAGAGTATTTAAATGCAGGCACAAATGAAATAGGAGGATAAAATTATAGTTGAACAAATGAATCTACTGCTGAGGAACTTGGTGTTCCAAGTGATGAGAGCGATTTCGATGATAGTGATAACGAGCCACTTGCAAATATTAGATTCAGAGAGTATTGCAACAACAAACGCAGGAAGTTGATGAAGAGAGTGAGCCACAGCAAGAATGTCCAGCAAGCAGCAATTGAGCCAAATCGTAGCGAAAAATATGTTGCGCAGTGGAAATTTAACAATCACAATCAACTGCAAGTGAACGAAGGCGCACAGAGCATGCAAAAAGAGGGCGCATTTTTTCTTTGCCAATAGCAACAAAGTAATATGCTAATAAACATTTCACCAACATCGTAGAAACCATCGTTATAGAAACTAATAGAAAAGCAAAACGAGTGTACAATGACAGACATAGGAATGCAGATCGCAGCATGCATCATTGGCGTGACACAAATGCAGACGAGATATATGCATATATTGCTATTTTACTGTATGCAGGAGCAGAAAAAGTAAACTTAGTTCAAGCTAAAGATTTGTTTGATTAGCAACATATGCCATTTTATAGAGCAGTGATGCCTTTATATAGATTCGAGCAACTAACTCGATTTATGCGCTTTGATGACTCAAGAACGCGTGTTGATCGATTGCGACATGACAAGCTTGCTCTAATTCGTCATATATGGACAGTATTTCTATCATCAATCAAAATGCACTATCAACCATCGAAGGAGCTTTGTATAGATGAGCAGTAGCTGTCAACTCGTAACAGATGCAGTTTCCGCCAATATATACCTTCTAAACCAGGCAAATATGGAATAAAAATATTTTGGCTTGTCGATGCGAAAAACAACTATGTACTTGTAGGAGAAATTTATTTGGGAAGGCAACCAAATAACACGCGATCAACAGGTATTGCTTACGATCTGGTGCACAGACTTTCTTAATCTCGGTTACAACATCACCATGGACAACTTTTTCACCAGCTATAAATTGGCAAATGATCTCGTCGAAAAAGACACAACCATTGTTGGCACAATACGGAGCAACAAACCTGAGTTGCCAGAAATGTTTTCATCTGCCGAAGAAGCAAAGAAGAGAGGTGCGTTTGCTTCAGTGTTCTGTTACTCTAAGGCAGTCCAGCTGACAGGCTTCACTATACCATGCTTTACCAAATGTTTAGTACTTCTTTGATGGATGTCATTATGGTATCAGAAACTTGGCTTTACATGTATGTTCTGGATGGTCTTGTCTCTATACCAGGTTTTAACATTTTTAGATGTGATAGGAAAGATAGAATTGGTGGCTGTTCTTGTATATATTTACGTGAGAATTTATTGGGATCGTACGTTTATATCTCATCTGAGAGTCATATCAATTTTGTTTGCGTCGAAGTAAAGACATCGGTAGAAAAACTATTGCTTGTTTCTGTTTATTGTCCTCTTCTTATGTTTAGGGTGGATTTCTTCTCTGAGCTTGAGGAGACTTTAAAGCGTCTTAATCAAAAATATGATCATATCTTGATTAGAGGTGACTTCAATGCTAATTTTTTGAATGACAGCGTTCCTACACGCCTTTTTACTCATTTTTGTGAGAAACTTGGATTATCCATGGTGAATAATCAATGGCCAACATGTTTCAAGTCATGTACGAATCCGTCTCTTTTGGATATGTTTCTAACTAGTTCTAAATCTAAAATCTTATGTAATGACCAAATTAAATCAACTTCAGAGTTTATACATGATTTCATTTATTGCTCTTTTGGTCTTGTATTCGATGGAGGTAACCAAGTAAAAACAATTAGTTACAGATCTTACAGAAATTTTAATTTTGACACAGTGGCGAGTAACTTCTATGGATCCGAATGGGACGATATTTTGTACATGCCTGACCTTAATGCTAAAGTTACTCTTTTCAATAACATGAATCTGAGTTTATATAATTTATATGTTCCAATTATAACTAAGCAAGTCAATCGGAATAAATGTCCGTGGTTTACAAATGAAATTAAATTACTCATTAGAGAGAGAGAGCGTTTCTACCGACGATTCAAGAGCAACTTTGAAAAGTTACGATATGTCAAGGAAGTGACGTGTAAAAACTAGCTCCATATAAAACCATTGATATTCACTTTAACAAAGTTAATTTAGTAAACAAAAGTGTTAAGCCTGATAGAGCTCATTGAACTGAACGTTTTGCAATTAATTGGTAGTCTCATCTTATAGTGTTATTTTGTTAAAAATCAAATACAAAAATATAAATAAGTGATGTCGAGTTCTTACCTCACTCGTAAAAAGCAAAATCCTCACCATGACCTACGATCTAACATCTAACTCGTCTGGCCGCTCTTCCTCTCATGGTTCTCCTTAGGTTACAACTCCTCTTTGGCTGCCTCTTCGTCGTCAAAAATGTGGGACAAAATTGAAAATCGATTAAATGAACTCGTAAAATCTATAAATGAAACAATTCAATCAACGGTTGAAAATGAAATGAAAAAACTCATGTGCACTTTAAATGATCGTTTTAATGAGATTGAAAACAATTACAAAATTTCAGTCAAAACACTTGAAACAGATGTAAACAAAAAAATATCTTCTATTGATGAAAAAATATTGAAACTTGAAAACAACACCCTGCATAATGTCCGGCATTTCGTGTATTATCCGTTGATGTATGATTCTTAGTCATATTCTAAGAAAAAAAATTGTTCTACAGCAAAGTTCGTTTCTCAACTTTGACATCACTTTTTGACAATTTAAAAAAGGCTAACTTTGGTATACCCTGATCTGTGTTAAATTCGATATCTCTGTCAATACTGATGATAGAGACCTAGTCTTAGACTTAATTTTTTGCAAAAATAACAATGTTTAAGACTGTATTGAAGTTGAGCTCCTTAAGGCTTAGGGTTGCCAGATTATTGGTTTTTTTCACTTTGAGGTCACTTTTTTTCACAAAATGTCCGTTAAGGTAAAGTTTCTTTATTTTTTACAGATAAACAAAACAATAATTAAAAAAAACTTATTTATAAGTGCACTCAAAAACCCATTTATTTTATGATTGGAAAAAACTAAAACAGGTAAAAAATCTTATTTTGGTTTTTTTACGGTTTTTTATTGCAACAACTTGCAAATTGAGTAGTATTCCAAGAATTGATTGTTTTTAGACAATTTTTATGACTTTGCACTGATGAAAAGGGTTGAAAGTGTATTTGACCTGCTACCAAAATCCTAATTGACTTACCTGTTACCTACCTCTTCTCAGGGAAATTTTTGGGGCACGAATGTGAAATGGGTCGTATAAAAGAATAAGAAAAAAATTTGTTCATCAGTTTATCAAAATTAGTCACGATTGCAGTTTGATCAGAGAGCTTTTTGAAATGCCTTCATTAACAAAGAAGAATACGCATACATTTTATTCGTATATGGGTTTTGCAATGGAAGTTCAAGAAGAACACATCGAAGTTACCAGGAACTTTATCCCAGGAAGGAAGACGACTTCCTTCTGAAAATGTTTTTGGAAGAACCTTTCGGAGGCTTCGAGAACCTGGATCAGTATTAACTGAGA